>CABFPE010000436.1:98449-131132 GCA_900660155.1 Hofstenia miamia
TATTCCGGTTCGTGTGCTGCATTTTATTTTTGAGAAATCATATTTTTGTCAAAATATAACACAAAAAAACAGTACTCAAATTTAGAGCCCCCTTGTCAATTATTTAGTAGTACAGCCCTGCTTTGTTCGGGTGCAATAACAATGTCAATAGATTTCTTTGGTATTTGTATTTTCATTTTTACCGATCATTTATCTTTACAAATGCAAACAATTGCACACACCTTAATAAATTGGAGCTACTTTAATAGTAACGAATGTTCGTTAATATTTGATAACCAAATTTTATTGAAAGTTAAATGTCAAAAAATCAATAATTAATCAAAATTAGGTTCACAAACATTGAATACCTTCTAGATTCAATCAATATTATAAATTGCTAAGTTCTTTTCCGAACATTACTCTTTACACAATGCTAAATAAATTTAAAATTTTTTTCAAAATTGCTACTTTTGCGAACAAAATATTAAATAAACTCTCTACATATGTGATGGATTTTAGGATTGCATCATTAAAATGTTCTATTGCATCATTTATATCTTTTAGCTCCTTTCACCCATTGCTAAATCATTATACATAATTATGGTAATAAAGCATGTGCTCTCACCCACTGGTTGATGGAATTTGGATTATAGACATTGATAATACTGTAAGGAAGTAGTACACATACTTGATGGCAATAAACTGATTCTAGGAAAATAAAAAAAATTTTTAATTTACGAATAAATTTTTTTAAAATCGTATATTTATCCATGAAACATTTGATGACTAACTTTGAAATGTGAATGTATTAATTTAAAAATTAATTGTTACTCTATAAAATATGCATGCCTGTTAAAATATATTATAAAATATGGATTTGCATTTTGCATTCAGATTTTATATATAAATACAAATTAATACTAAATTTTCAGATGTCTCATTTAACTGTAACATTATTTTCAAATTGACTATTTTTATCATCTGGAAGTCATTTGGAAAACCATAATACTGTTTTTGAATTTGAAATTTTCCTCCATTGGCAATATTTCTAATTTCAAATTTTCTTAATGTTGAGGTACCCAGTGTGTCACAAAGAAAGATATAGGGTTGCAGTTAAAAATAGAAATTTCCATTCCATTCCATTTGGAAATAGAAATCATTTTATCAAATTGAAATTTAATGGAAATTTATGGAAATGCAATTTCAGAAAAAGACATTCTAAATTCTATTGAAAATGTTCAAAACACATTGAATTTATTAAAATGTAAAGGAAATTTTTAAAAAACAACACAAACTGATTAAAATAACCAAAACTATTACGATTTATTTAAAGCCAAGGTTAAGTAATCGCATCAATATACTGGTACAGCTAAATCATTTCTAGCTGTCGTGTGTAAATATGGAAATTATTTGCCCGTTATTTCAAATACTTTATAGACTGGATCCTGTTTGCGATATCTAACATTCTTTACTATTGCTCGTTCCAACCCTGTATGTGCATACATGCCAATTTTATAATGTCTACAGTGATTAATATGGGCATACTGCATGAATTCTTTCATATGTCATGACCATGCATTTATGACATCAAAGTATTTAATTTATTCGATTTTGAGAAAAGCTTGAACTGAAGTTACTATATGTGAAATTGGAACAATTTTGGCTTAGACCTGTATCAAAAGCATTACAAAATTCTACTACCTTAGCAATTTAAATCAAATTATCGTACCAAAAATTTCATGTGATTAGGTAGTGTCTCTAAGTCCAATGGGAGAAAATTGGAGCGAAACCAGTAAAATTCTGGTGTGGAAATTATTGGAAATGTTTGAAAAAGTTTAAAATTGTGTTTAAATGGAATGAAAATAGAAGACAATTGTATTTACACATGCAAGCCTGGAAAAATACAGCACTCCTCATTTAAAAATTTCCTAGGCACCAAGGATTTAGGAACGACTAGATATCGTGGCCTGTCAAATTTTCAGCGGCGGCGGTGCTATAACTTAAATTAATCTGCTGTAGGAGCGACTCAGGTATTAATGAATATTCAAATATTACGATAGGGACGGAATTTAGCTCGTTAATTGATCAAAGGTCAACTATGTTAGTGTGCCTCGCTGGGTATAACCTTACAATTTTGCCCCAATCAGAATTAGAACCTAAAATCTCAGTACTTACCTCTATTATAGATGCCGTTCAAGCTGATTGGTTTTCCATGGCGTTAATCTGTAAGCGGCTATTTTGCATTTCTCGGTTTCAAATGATTATCACTACCAATACGACGAGAATCAATAGGGCATCCAAAAAAACTGGGGAGGTTTTCTTATTCGCTGGGGTAGTCCTCTCCTGTATTCACTGCTTAGACAGACATATTCCTGAGCTTCATCCTCAATTTCCTTCTATTTACAGTTATCTTCTTGTTCTAATGTAGGAAGATCTTGAGGTTGTAGAGTTATATCATCGATGACACTCAAATAGATGGCATGCTTTGAAAATTCAGGATGGCTTCTCAATTGAATCAAATGGCGTCTATTCCTTTGAATAATGCTATTATTTATCCGGATCATGTAAGACCTAGGATCTTTAGCTTCCCAATTATTGTTCCAATTGTATTACCTAATGATCCCACACGAACCCTTGCTCCTGGATTTAATTCTTATAATTTACGTGTAAGACTTTTCTGGTAATAATCTATATTTTCTTTCGTTTTTTTTAAAATTTGTTTGGTAAAACTACTTTTGTTATGAGTGCCCTCATTGTCATAAGTACATTTGAACGTATTCGCAATCTAAAGAATAGTTGAGATGGCGAATATGCACAGAAAATAAAGGCCTGTTGTTGTAGTCCATCAATGCCATTCTGTAGTCACGATTTTTCTTGAAAATCTTTTTGAATGTTTTAGCTCTTCTTTCGGAAATTCCATTGGATTGTGGATAATCAGGACTACTCTATGATATATTGATATCTAGAACTTGTGCAAAAGTCCTAAATTCAGCAGAGCCAAAGGGATTGTTGTCTGCGACAATCTCATGTGGAATTCCATGTTGTGAGAAGATGTGCTTTAATTTTCCAATTACCGCATTTGCACTTTTTTCAGGTATTCGAGAACTTTGCAGATAGCTGGAGTGGTAGTCAACACATACAAAAAATGTTTTGTGTGAAACTTCTGCAATATCGATCGCAATTTTATGAAAGGTAAGTGGTGGTCTTTCATGGTGTAATAGTGGTTCCTTTTGATTTTGATCTTAGTGCATTTTACACGTAGAGCATTTTGTTACGAAAGTTTCTATATCGGTAGACATTTGCGGACACCATAGAAACTTCCTTGCAAACATCTTCGTTTTTATTATACCCATGTGTGCTACATGTACAGTTTCAATTACGGTATTAGTATATAGACACTGCAGATACGCATGAAAATGTTGTCCTTGATGTGCAGCTCGTGCTTAATTTTCTCCAAGTTCTTCTGTTCATTTGATAAAAGAAGTTGTCGATTAGGCCATACTGCTCCAATATACCTCATCACAATAATTGAATCCTAATCATTTGATAATTCTTTGCGAATTAACTTGAGATTAAGATTTCGCGATGTATTAATAAGATGTACTGCTGTCTGTAATATTTTTTCAAGATCAATTGTTTCTTTAGGCGGGAGGTTAAATCTTGCCTGTGTGTCAGTCTTCCTGGTTTATATTGGATTTGCAGTGACGGGTACTTTTGGAGTACTAGAAAAAGTCGTTGTAATCTGGAAGGAAATATTGATAATGGTTCGTGTTGCAAACTCTCAAACGGTATGTGGTCCAATTCAACAGTTACTGATATTCCGTACGTGTGTTGAATAAAATGCATAAGTAATAGCTATCAATGCTTTTTGTATTTGTGAGTAGTTTTCTTCGTTCTTGGTCATTGATCTCGCTGCATAGGCTACTGGTCTGTGTTCATTGCAGGTTGCAGGCTAACTATAATGTGTAATGATTATCACTACCAATACAACACATATGTTAAAGAAAGGTTTTGAAGCTAGATATTTTATGAATTCTTTTAGAAATTTCATTGGATTTGTAAAACTATTATTTCATTTATATACTTCATAATGCAACTACATTTAAGGTTTTAGTGCTGGGGTTAGGGTTAGCCTTATATTCAGATATTTCAGAGTTTCCATAGAAAATTGTTACATGAAATAGTAATTCACAATCTTACTGCAACACATATATACATATACATATATATATATATATATATATATATGTATATATATATATATAGGATATTTTTTATTATAGCAAAATAATATAGCATTTATGTTCCATTACATATTAACCAAGGAATCATGCCATACTGTAAATTGAGATTCAATAACATGGATATTATATCATATTTTGTGTTCTAAGAGAAGCCCATTTGCAACGCAAAATAATCAATAATTCAAACTTAGCCCTGTTAGAGGCCAATGGTAGAACTGCATGGTAATCATCTATGGCTTGAAATTTTTTACTTTAAAAGAATTATTTTTGTTATGATGAAGGTGACGCTCACAAACATTATTACTGAATTATGAATCAATATGTAAAATGCTTGTAAAAATTTATTCATAGCCAATAATAATAACGCATTCCTTTATAACAATTTCGAATTTCAAATATTTATATTTTTAATGTGTCCGAATATAAAAGCTAAATATTTTATGAAGAAATTTCTCTTTCTAGGAGCACCAGTAGTGTTTATTTGTGCATAGAGATTTTAGATAATGGTTTTTCTATGTTTTAGTAGATCAGTTTACGTAATGAAACTTAAGTATGCTGTTTTAATTCTTTTCATTGCTTTGGTGGTGCATCCTTTCTTCACTGCAGATGAAAATCTTAAGCTGCCTTTTGTCTGGAAAAGTCTGGTAACTCCATATTTTGCATTCTTTGATTTAGTGGTAAGCCGTTAACAACATTTTTCCCATTCATTTTATGACAAAACATAGTTGAAAATTTCGTCTAAAAAAAGTTTCGTTTAGTAAAATATCATGTACTAATAAACGCACGTAATTGAATTTATAGAATTGCATTACGTTTAAATTACTTTTGATTTCGATTTTTTTGTTTTTTGTGATTTGAACATTTTTTGTTTTTAATTCTATTTTCGCCGTTCAATTCAATTTTTATAGTTATTATGTAATTGAATTAAAGAGAATTGCTTCATTTGGTTGAGTTTCGAATACGCGTTGATTACTTTAGTAATGTTTCATGTCAGTAAATTTTGCTACGTAAAGATTTATTTAGAATCATTTTGTAAGAAATGAGGAATTTTTAGTGTAATGCATTTCTAGAATTAATTGTGTGTAAAAAACGTTCCCAAATTATCTCATTCTTGGTGTTTTCTCCTTTTCCGAAATTTTAATATTAAAATTTCAAATAGTTTTAATGATTTAATTTTAGGCAACCTATCTTCCTAGAGTATCGCCTATCCCATCTCATCTGATTGACTATTGTGCAGTAAATTATTTATTCAAAGTACTTCCGATTTTCCTAATGCCCTATATTGATACAGACCTGGTTAATGAGATAGAAACTGTTCAATCCAAGAAAATATATTCATCTGAGACTTTTAGCATCACGCTGTTTTCAAGTGCTACTAGCAATACTCATTCGGCTGCTTTAAGGCCATTTGCCATTTTCATCCATGGTGGTGGCTTTCTATTAGGCAGCAGTGGTATGTATAACCAATGTTCATATTTTCATTAAAATATCTTTGTTTTAACAGCCAAGGGCGAACCCAGAATTTTCTGATCAGAAGGAGACCTCTCAATCGTGCAAGTTTAGCGACCAAAATCTTGAAAAATACAATCACGAAAAATGTATCTCCTCCCTTAGTTTTTAATATTTTTTGATATTTTAGCTATCATTTTTTGATTTAGTGAATAAAAATCAAATTTTTTAAACTTGAATGGGGCATTCCACCATATTACTCTCTTGAGTACACCACTGTACACAATCCGAGTATTTCGTTAGTGTATGCTATTTTTCAAGCTTGCGTATATTGTGAAATTTATTAGGATATTAGGCAATATTAGACAAAATTTGGAAGTCAGGACAGGCATCTATTGGAAAACAGATTTGTCTTCAGTTAGCTTAAGATTAAACAAATACCAAAATCCAATTGCACAAGCGTTTATTAACCTTGGAAAATTAAGAGAACAAATAGAAAATAAGTGGGTTTGATGTCAAATTTGTAGTCAAGTTGAGGTTCATTTGTTAACCCCTACAGCCTATTTTATTTTTAATGTCGCCAACCATTTTGTCCGTATTTTTAAACATTTTTTTCCAAAAATCTAGGAAATTTCGTAATCCTGCAATTTTGACACATATATGAGCAAGTGTGCATCTTTGTTTTGGTGAAAATGTGTCATAGACATTATTCCTGTGCACAAAGTAAATGAAAATATCAATTATTTTTCAATGGAATATTTGATTTTTATGAAAACTTCCAAATTATTTCCATAGTGAGTGCTCAACTAATAATATATGTATATACCTCATGAGAGCAACAACTAGGGTCTACTAATTCGTTTTCTGTAGAAGATCATCTAAGTTAGGTTAAGACGTGCGATAGTATGAAAATGGAAGAGGAGACGATTTTCAATCCATTAGTGTTTTCAGATTTTTAGATGTCATTAGTACTTAATAATTTTGGAGCGATTAAAATTTTTATAGAAACTTTCACAAAACAATTCTCTGGGTTTTTTTAAGTTTTTTTTAAAAATTATATTTCTACTTGTCATTTTGGAATTTTTCCAAGGATTCTCAGCAATTACAAATGTTGGGCACCTTCATTAAATTCATATTCAATGCCTTTAAAGTTTTCAACTATTTTTTCGCATTAATTTTGCAGTAATTGAGAATTTTATGCATAGAATAAATTTTGTTATTTCCATAATTTTAATAAGTGTGTTGTTTAGAAATGTATAGTCCTGTTACTAAATATATGGTTTTAAAATCAGGAAGACCATTCGCCTCAATTGAGTAAGTCTTTGCGCTTAGCACCATATAGCTATCATAAATTATTATTTTGAAGTGTTTTTATTGCCTGAATTTGTTGTGAATATTTCTTAATTGTTGTTTGTCTGGTATTATGGATTAAGGAGTGTTGCATTCAGATTAAGTATTTCCTTTAATTCTATTAATTAGAAGAGTGTTTTAGACTAATACAATATCTTGGTAATGATTTTTTTGATGTGAAAAATGGACTTAAGTTGTTTTAAAATTTCACTACCCCTGTATAAGAGCTACTGTTAACACTAGAACACTCAAAACCATCAATTTGACGGTTTTCAATTTTGTTTATAATATAGTAGTTTAACATTAAGATAAAACTGTTTCATACATCACGACTTTAATTGGTTGATAGGCTCAACCCAATTGCAGTTTTATTCTTAGAAAGAGCTGAGTTTGTTAATAAGTTACAATGCAATAATACAAGAACACTCACTAATCGTCAAATTGACGGTTTAACACGATGCTACCAATGCGAGGCTGCAAGGAACTAGCTGTTGCCATAATTGATGCTCTAGCTGATCATCGTTCAATAGCTGAAGAAGAATCCGGTGATAGTGATACTTGGGAAATTGCAGAAGATTTAGAAACAACTTTGGCTCTCAAACAGCAACAGTGAAACTGACAGTGAACTTTCTAATAACGATACTTATGCAAATGATTTGTTAAAAGTGCGATGTTGACGCATAGACAATTTTCTTTTATTGCATTTACTCTCTTTTTATTTTGATATACTTTTTAAATGATTTTATTCAATAATATATACGTAAAAATAGGTAGACCGTCAAATTGACGGTTTTGAGTGTTTTGGTAAATTTATATTGCTGGTATTCTAGTGTTAAAATACATATAAAACTACCCTGTTAATCGATGTTTTCTATATTTCTAATCAACAAAGTTCATTGTTCTTGAAGAAAAAAAATATAATATTACATTTTCAATAATTAGCCTCAATAACAAGATTGTAAGCAAAATTTGAAAACCTACTATGGTAAGATAAATGTGTTCACTCAATAATTATAATTCCGCAAATTAATGTTTTCATCTGACACTGTTGCGCAATTTTGGATTAGTTGCTCCACGTAAATGTTTTTGTGAGATTTCTGTAACATTCTTATAACATTTATTGACAAGTAATCGGAAAATTCCTGTGCTAAGCAGGAAAATTCCATAGAATTTAGAATTTGTTCGATTGGTTCACTCCATTAATATATCCTTGTTTAACCTGCATTCCTCAGCATGCTATTCAATGTCACATTCCGACGTAAAAATGTATGAATCATTATTACTTGAAAATGATAGCAACTCTGACATCTAATCTTCGCAAGCTCTTCTCAGCGATCAACTGCCTAAGGAATACATTTTTTTTCTTCACTAGATTATAGAATATGTTACTTGAGATGAAAGTTTTGCTAGTCTAACTTTTGTTAATCTTTGCACAAAATCTATATATCTAATGTTGGCAGTGTTGAAATTAGTCTTGGCTTGGATCACCACCAAGTCTGAGTTTAATAGGAACCTTCGATTTATCACCCAACTGCTAAAATTCAGTACTTCTATAGGCTAATTGTGATAGAGTGAAGACTTGACAAAATCGTATGCGGTTGGTATTTTAGCGTTCGTCATACTTAATAAGTGTATATTAACTTTAACTTGATTCTCTGATAATATATTAACATTATTACATGTTGAACTCTATAGTTATCGACTTGCAGTTGAGCATCTATACCCATCTGCATTTGACGACAGCGTTGCTGCTACTCGTTGGATGTTATCCCATGCAAAAGAATTTGGACTTAATCCAGAGGATGTCGTGTTAGTTGGCGACAGTGCCGGTGGCAATCTTATCTTAGGAGTAGCTATTAGTATCGGACAAGAGGAGAAGGTAAGTTTTTTGATGCAGTTGTCTTTTTGTTATGTTTTGCCGGATTCGTCAAAGTTCTGAATTCATTCCCTAACCTGTCGGTGTAAATGGCTTCTCCTGAAGTATTCGAAAATTTAGTTTCAGCATGCTTAGTAAATTTCTGATTGCTAAGTTTGAAATACGTTATGTACATTTAGAGTTAATTTTCCATCTTAAAACATGACATTTTTAACGTTTGATTGAAGCTCTTCATTAAAATTCAGTTTTAGAAGTTAAGTTTTGAGAGTTATTTTTGCTTTTGGAGAATCTAAGAAATATTAAAACACATAATTCATTCAAATGAGCATTAATTCAATTTCCAGAAACCCTTATAAATATTAATTTCTTTCTGATCAAACACATGTATGGCCTCCATAACAGCCTTTGTAGTTTTTTCCAATGATCTTCAACGAGTAAGGTCATATTCTGGAAGTCATATGATTTTGCAATTGAAGTGGATGTTATTGTTATTATTTTGCTTTGAACTTTTCCAAATTCTCTCATTATCTATAGATATCAGAAATTCTAAGGTCATTTAGCAAATAAATTGCTACATCCCTTAAAAATGCTCCTCTTAACATGGAGTCCGCGTTTTAAAACAAGTAATTCATACTGTACTCATTTTACTCTAAGCAACTTAGGCAATTTTTACAACTTGTGATAAAGTCCAAAAAACTCTTAGCGACTCACTAAATAATAAGGATATCTAAAATGAAAATATTACTTTATAGAGAATGGTATTCTCTTTAATTTTCATCCTTAATTTGGCGCGATTGGACTCGACAAAATAGTTGTCATAGTTGTTGCTGTAATGGGCTTTAGTCCGCTTTATTATCTGGACATTAGGTATGAGAAGAAATGCAATATTTTGGCGAAAATCACATTTTTTTTGGAAAAGAATTGATATTTCCATTTACTTTAAACCTATTGTATTCTTATGTATCCAATGAACCGTTTAGGGTTAAGTTTATTTTTATGTCAATTTTCAAAGATTTGTTTTTTTGAGAGATTCATAATGAGTAGCAACAACATTTTTTCTTAACAAACCAATAGAGAAATTTTAAAATGGTACAATGCTTACGATTAGTCACACCACTTCCAATATATATATATATCATTTTTTGTTAAGTTTAATAACAGTTATAGTTAACCTCGATAATTTTAGAGAGCAATGTTTAAGCAGATCATACCGGTTTATCCAGCGATATCGATGCACAATCTCCAATCAGAGTCATTCAAGACCTATAGAAATGATCCACCCGGTAGTTTCAATATTTTAAATCGAAAATTTTACGAGCTTTGCATAAAAAATTCTTATAAAATTTCATTCTAATTATTGTCATAGGTATACTCAAAGCAAGTCTGATGTATCGTTATATATCATATTATATTGCTGGGAATGATTCTTTGGTCCCTTTCTTCCAAACGCATTCACATCTTAGTCATGAAACACAAAGTTATTTTCGTTGTGATTCTTCTACTGATCCTACCTGTATTAACATTGCATGTGGAGGGTATATTTTTATTCTAAGCATACAAGCAATTAGTTTTGTAATTGTAGTTATGTCTTAAAGATAGTGTCTTATAAGGACAACTTCTAGTATCAACACAACTTCAATATTAATTAAAGAATATGTGCGTTTGTGCTGTAACACAATTTTAGAAAGTCCCTATTTCTACCTTTAGCCATGGTTTTTCTTGAAACAATTCAAGTAACACTAAAACAGCGAGCTCTTCTTGAGAATATATTCACATCTAATGTTTCAAATGTGAAAATTGTTGAATAGAAAAAAATTCTACTATTAGTAAATTGAATGAGATTATCAACATAATCTGAAGTATATGCAACTGCTAGTGTTCTTACTGAATGAATAATGAAGCAAATAAAAAAGCCTTATGGGTCATTTTGACCAATCGCTGCGTTTCTAGTGTTAAATTTGAAAAATATTTTGTTTTAGTAAGTAGAAAACTGTTATTCTTGTACGAAATTGGAAGGACATGTGGTATTATTTATGTTTATTGGTTCAGTTTATTTTCCAAAATTTAATTTAAATATTTACAATTTAGATCTGAATGTCGCAGCGATAAGCAGACAGCCGTCACGAAATTATTTGATAAGTTGCTTAGAGATCCATATCTGTGTCCAATTGCATTGACTGAGGAACAGGCTCAATACTTGCCTCCAGTCAATCTCGCAATTTGCAATGCGGATGTCTTGCGAGATGAATCTTTAGTTTTTGAACAAGTTTTACGGAAATACAAAGCTAATGTTTCGCTAAGAATGTTCAATTGCTACCATGGTCAATTTGCATCGGTCATATTAAAAGGTTATAGTTCTGAAATCACCAGTTATGTAGCAGAGCTTATATGATAAATATATGTTTTCTTTTTTTCGATTTTAACTGATGTTACTTCAACCAATTTTTTAAAAAAATATTTTTGATTACATTGGAAGATTTTTTTCTTCTTTTCCTTTTAGTCATCATACCTTTCATTTCACATGATAGAAACCTCATTTTTTGGTTCTGAGTTCTTATCTCTGTTAGTTGTGTTAATATCATCTATTATTGAAATTAAAATTCGAATTTTTCTGGTGTTTAATCTACCGTCTATAGATGGAATTTTATCGAAGAAAAATTGCGAATAATATGTAAGTTGATAAATTCTTTATCAAAATAGCGTTTCTTACAAATAATGCAGTTGTGGGAAAGGTTTTTGTTTAAAATCGTGTCAGAAAAACAACTTATAATTTACTAAAACCACAAATAGTTGATGTAATCAAAGTTATATCTTAAAAAGATTCGGTAAGCTAGAACAAAAGTATCCTAATTGATAAAAATGAGATAACTACAACGGAATTTATCATTCTTGAAATAAAATTAGTTGAATATAACTTAACTATTTAAGCATATTTAGCTCTTTCTAAATGTATAAGGGAAACTTCCAATTTCATTTAAAGCAATACAGTTGAAAAAATGATTAAATTTCATTGTACTTTTTGTTAGTTGAATTAAATTTACTTTTATTTAAATAGTTTCAATTTTAGTTTCATTGAACAAAATTTAGTCTATCAGTGTGTAGAAAATTCGAAGTAAATGTCATCAAAAAACACAAAAGACTGGCTTAAATAAAACGTTTAGCTGATGTAATTAAGAAACCCAAATAATTGTAGATTCTAGTTAAATACGAATCTTTTAGAAGGCTACATTTTATGCGGGATTAAAAATTGCAATCATTATTTGATGACTAACAATTTTCGGTTCTTCGAGCGGAACTTGACTCATGAATATTAAAAGAAAAAATTTACAAATAATTAATAATTTCGCAAATGCTTCCCATGCTTAATTATATTTAATATCTCACTAATTGGAAGGATTTTTGAATATGTGTGCAGTCTTATATTTTATGTATTTGCCATTTATTAAAATGGCTATTTAAATTCGGCGACGAAAATCAACAAATTATTACGGTCAATCTTGATTAATGAAATTATTTATTTCTTAACTAGTTGGTACCAATCAGTCACTAATCACTTCGAATGAGCCAATAAAGTTTGCTTTTGTTGAACTGGCAATTTTTAAACTGCATGCAAATGTTACTCCAGTTACGGTACACTTAAGAATTTGACTGCATCCTGGAATTGAAAAAAATTTTAACTGAAATAAGCTATTCCAGAAACATTGACATTGACAGCTTGGCTTTCAGAATGAATATATAGGGTGGTTAATACCACATAATTATCTATGTTTCCAAAATTTGCTCCAAAAATTTTGAATGTGTTTGCAAACAAAAATTTTTAAAATTTAGGCTAAGGGTCCTCTCCAAAATTATTTTTATCAAGTGTAGCTTTTTAAATAATATTAGTTACACATTCAAAAATTAGAACAATACCTTTTATATCAAATTTAATGAGAGATTTCAGAATCATACATGTAATTTTTATGCTAATTGCAATACTGTAGCCTGTTAAAAAATAATATGTTCCCAAACCTTATCAGATAAAACAGGAAATACTTTTTGAATTTTGACCGATAAGATTACCAAACCTTTTCTAAACAGTGTGTAGGCCAATAATTGCCGGGCCTATGTAACATTAAGCCATCTTTTCGATGTCTTCAAAAACATATTTAGGCATATCTTTACGATGTTGATTTCTGACCTCCTAAAAGACAAACATGATATGGCGTAATAACGACACTATTTCGACACTACATTGAAAGCTTACTGAAACGATAATTAATGCAAATCTGGTTGTAAAATAACATTTAATAAAATAAAGATATTTGGACCTTTCCAATTTGTGCTTCTCTATAATTAAATATAAACCTATAGCAGATTTCTGTAAAATTCACAAAATTCTGTAAATCAAAATTTATAATTGAAAGAATCTAAACACAATTATTAATTAAAAATTGATTTATGCATTTCTTAAAACAGCAATGTGCTGATCTCAATATTAAATAGAAACAATGGAAAAATAACTTGTATTTTAAGAAATATAAAAAATTGTCAAAGAATTGTCTGAAATTGGCGAATCGCAACTAATTCTTTTCGATATCCGCATCTATCAGCTGCTCCTTTGAAAAAACGCCTGGGCGCCTCTTTGATGTCATCACTAGTTTCATTAGCTGTAGTTTTGTTCATTCGCACAGCATCTAAAAAATTGAGCTATGATCTACTATAGTGTACGTATCACTAAAAATGGTATGAGTAATCACTGTTATAAATACCATTGAATTCCATATCTGGTTAGTCTGCGAGATTCCCAATGCACGATTGTACTTAAAATTCGAAATGAAATTTTATGAATACTGAATATTGCATATAATGAAAAATTTCAATACATTTGCAGCATGTTCTTCAATATGTTTAACAGAATACA
Organism: Hofstenia miamia; assembly: GCA_900660155.1. Taxonomy (NCBI): domain Eukaryota; kingdom Metazoa; phylum Xenacoelomorpha; order Acoela; family Hofsteniidae; genus Hofstenia; species Hofstenia miamia. The sequence continues at coordinate 112,251 of CABFPE010000436.1, forward strand.
TAATACGTGTGGTATCCCAGCACATAGATAAGGTAATTACTCTGGTATGTACTTTTGAAAAACCTTACCTTGCAAAGGAAATATTATGTACACAGAAAGCCTTTAAATTTGCGGAATACTACAGTATATTTACACTAGGCAGTTATGTAAATAATTCCTGTTATCAACACATTTCTCACAAAGAACCTCATTCATTTGAGATTTCACAACCAAAACATTCGCGAACAATGTAATGCGGCAGGAAAAAAATGCTTGAATATAAAGCAATTAATAAATTTGCTAAACGTACTCTTTAAACCCAATGTCTACTATAATTTACGGCTTTAAAATGCGCCAATAATAAAACACAGGACAAATTTTTACACCTAGATAAGATTTAAAACAATAATTAATCATATATTCATATTTTAGAGTAATCTAAAAAACTAAAGTATAGTTCTGGAAAAAGAATTCGGCCATCCATGATTTCTCATAAATATTTCTAAGAAATGTTGTAGATATTTTAAAATTAGATTTGTTTTGCAGAAAGAAGAATTAATCAATGTTGAGACATAATTATCACTGTTTACTTTGAATCTCAAGGAGAAATACTAAAATGCCTGTGGTTAGCTAATATTTTCTTGGAAAAATGTGTTCGGCTACTTCAGACCAAATCAGAGAATCTGTAAATAATTTCATTGGTTGAGTTTTTTTTAGTATGTTTCAGAGTTGGAACCAGCCGGAAATATTAAGGCCGGGGCCGGTAGTTGGCCCGCAAGAGTTAATACTGACCGGCAAATTTTTTTTGCATTGTATATATAATCTATGCAAGTGCAGTTTATAAATATATACATGTATATATATATATATATATATATATATATATATATATGAATAGGTATATGCGTAACGGACTAGGAAAAGGGGTCACTTGGGGTCACCCAGCCAAAAATGACTTTTGGTGCCCATCAGCTTCTTCAATCATTACCCTCTAAGGAGGCAAATTTTTATATCATATTAATCAAGCTTTATACACCAAGTACACCTTAATGCACATCTCTTTCAGCAAACAAATAGTAATGAAATGGTATTGAAGACAAAAAACTAACAACAATCATAAAATTAAATAAACTATGCAAAAGACAAAGCAATAATCTGTAACCAAACAAAGTTTTAGTTAGGTTCAGTTATGATTTATTTGCTTGTAATAGTTGTGGACAAGTAACGATACCTTTCCTTGTCTTGATATGGCCAGGCATTCTGCAATGGGAACACAGACGCTTCTGTGGAGGATTTTCACAACTATTAGTAATTGAACGTTTTTGTGAATGTTGTGGCTCTGGACACTTCATGTCACAGTATCCTCTGTCACAAAATGGACTAATATGTTTGTAGAGGTATATCTCACGTTCAATAGTTAAACCTGTGGGTTTTAGTGGAGAGGGAAGAGCATCTTTGTCAATTATGACATCATGTTTCAGAATCTTCACTTTCTTCTCTCCACTATCAGTAAACTCACGTACCAAGACAATACCGGGATGGTCAGAGTGACATCGAAAGTGATAGTGCATAGTGAGATTTGGTATTACGAAGAAACAATCAGACAGAAATGCAGCCCAGTCATAGTACATAAAAGGTTGCCTTGTATTCTCGTCACCAATTATGTATGCTTTGTTTTGCCCTCCAGTTGTCGCGTAGTGATACACCATGCTAACAATACTGTTAGCACTTTTACCGCCGATTGAGCTTCATCAATTAGATAATTCATCTGGGAGTTGCATCCCTCAGAACAAACGCCAAAAATACCACACTTTCTAGGCGTTTTGAAATACAAATGGTCTGGCTGCTGAGGGCTGCTTGGATAGTGAGCTTGCTGCGAATGATCAAAACTATAAGAAAGAGAAATGGCTGGCAAAGTAGAATACTTAATTGCATATATTTTTTCCATTGTCTTTTTACTTTTTTCTACCTGCTTTCTGTAGTAGTCTCGCTGCTTTTTTGCACATTGAATGTACTGCTCTGCTGATAATAATCTTTTTTGTCTTTTCGTCCTCAGTAAGATTAGCAGACTTCAGTATAAGCGAGGCATTATCCTGACGAGTAGGACAAAGGTCATCCGCAGGTGGCATAGCACGAATGTAGGGAATGGTTTCAGACCATAGCCGACAAAATTCACGATAGCCGAAACACCTGACAACCTCCTCAATGTCTCCTTCGAGCTTCTTGCTAACTTCAGTGTACAGCCGATAGACAGAAGTCTTATTAATATCAGATAGCAACAACATGATGCTGTAGTGGTAGAACTTTGGCATTCGTCCAGGTAATGGAAGTGCATTAGCCTCTGCAAAGTTCTTCACAAGTGCAACTGCACTCTCTTTGTCTTCAAGAGTGGATGCATTCCATGGGCGACGTTTCAAATGTCCATGAATACGAGAAGATCACTATTCAACATGTAGTGCTTAAGTAGGTTTTGGAAACGTTTTTTCCAATACCATGAATAAACAGATAGGTTTTCATGCATATTGCATAACCATGAAAAAAGAAAGTATTGTACTGCTTTGATCTGTCTTATTGGTTCTTCGAACTTCGATGCCCAGCTAGTGTACTAGAAAAGTAATGGGCATCAATATGACCCAAAACCACCATTTCTAGATGATCATGTTCTAGTTCTGCCATTTGCATTCTCAACATTGAAAGCTCCTCTACAATAAAATAGTTGCTACAAGGTTGGCCTTGTTTCTTAGTGCAACCACATGTCTTTCTTATAAACTCGTATACAGTGGTTATCTTGTCTTTATCCAGGTGCCGCATCTCAATTAGGCTAAATTCACCATTTCCTCTCCTTGGTTTTCATCCGTATCGCTTCCAGAGACTTCAATGAGTTCACACATTTCAACACTTTCGTTATCTGAGAATGGTTCCCCGTCATTTTTTCTATATGAAAAATACTCCATTTCACAAATAAGTAGCACACTTTCTAGCTCTACACTGCCTGCTAGCCCTGCTATATCGATTTTCAGGCTTAACTCACACTAATGGCACCGTTGCGCAATTGTATTGGTAGCCACGTGGCAAAATTTTCCTTCGCACCAATAGATACACATAAAAAAACATGCTTGAACTTTGACCTTAATTTTCTCAAAAGTTGTACACAATCCTAAGTGACCCGTTTTCCTAGTCCGTTACATATATATATATGAAAAGAAATTATATTTCAAGTATAGACGACTATTATTAAAATTTGAAAAACATCAATTACACTTAAATTTTCTAGAAGAATGCTTACAAATAAAAGTTATACCAAAATTTCTAAAGATCTCTATCCCCTTACAATACAGATGCTTCGAAAATCTATTCATACCAAGCCAATTGAAGATTTTGAAAAAAGTTATTAAAGAAATAAAGTGGAAAATAAAAGATTTACAAAAAAGTATTAATGATTTGGACGCTTCAAACACAATTATTTTATGTGCAAAATATGATATTAAAAGAGAAATTAACCACACTAAATTTAGACAAGAGAAAAAACTTAACAAATTAACTAAAACCAAGATTTCAAAAGAACAATTTAAAGTAAAAAATAGTGTTATTAACATATCCAGCAGAAAACTAAATGAAATCGAAGAAAAAGCTCTTTCTTATGNTATATATATATATATATATATATATATATATTGATATTTTCTATACATCGATTCTTTGTATATGTTTAATCAGCTCTCACTTTTCTGTGAATATAAATTGTGAACATTTCAGGATATTTAGTTAGTATAATTTTTTATGATAGTTAAATTACATAAAGATGGGAGAGTGGCATTATCAATCATTATGTTTTATATTGCTGTGGGATTTGACCTTAGTTAGCATTGAATAATTTATAATTACACAGATACATATATTTAAAAATTATTTGCTAAAACCAAACAATTACTACTTTAGTAGGATGTGTCAACTGACATTTGTGTTTGAATGTCTTTGCATACGAAAATCTTTCAAATGTATTTTGAGATTCCCCTCCAATATTAGAAAAATAAAAGCGTTCAAGTTGCATGATTTGTATGAGGCCTCTCAAATTTCAAGTGTAAATCCTAAAGACTACATTTTCATTATTATGAAGAGATTCTGTAAAAATTATTACTAAGTTCTATAAAAAAAATTGGTCAAATTACTTTTTCAAAAAGCAGAGCAATTCAATTATTGAGATTCCAGAAAGTTAATTTAATTATCATTCTAATTGCAAAACTGTAGATTGATGAAACTATAAACATTTTTTGAAATTAGATCTTTATAGGAATTCCTCTAAAACTAAGCAAAATATTTCCTCTTTATAAGATAAAACAAGAAATTTGTTTATCATTTTGGCCAGTAATTTTACCTGCCTTTCATAAAATTTAAAAGGGGCTGCAGGCCAGTAAATTGCCGGCCTTGGCTCAACCAGCCGCGCCGGTAGCCGGTTCTATCTCTGGTCTATTTATATTGAAAATGTCGAACAGCAATCTTTCTTATCGATATATGATGCCTGGTTACGTATCTCTTGCCATCCGCGAGTTGATTATCTCCAAACATTTGGAAGGGATGAGTTAACGTAATATAGCCCGACTAGTAGAGCGACCTCGAAGTACTGTCAGGGATATCTTCAGACGCTTCACTTCTGAAAACATCATTGCCCCAAGCCAAAGTCCGGAAGACTAAAGAAAACCTCGAAAGCCTCCCCATCAGCTCTTGTGTGCATTTCAAATCGAAATCTCTGGAAGACTTCAGGGGAACTTCGCTAAGAATAGTCTGATAGTCACCTCATGACTGCAAGAACTGTGTGAAACATCCTGAAGAAGTACTCAATTGGTACTTTAGTGGCACCCAGTCATTATTTGAGCTATACTCATCAAAAAAATGTTAATAAAGAGACCAACGAGGCAGAATTTCAGATTGTGGCCTCAATTTACTCGGGTCACCATGAATGATGGTGGGAAGGCTGTAATTGTATGGGGTACAATATGGAAGTGTGGCCTTCGTAAGATTGTTCACTTCACTGGTATTCTCCGAAGCTTTCAATATGCTTGGATTCTCGAAAAGGAACTCTTGCCACTCTTTACAAGTGGCTCAATGCCATGTCATACCTCAAAATAAATGAAAAATGAAAAATTTATTCCACAATAATGGGGTTGCTATACTTGCTGACTGACCTGGCTAATCTCCAGACCTTAAAATTATCGAAAATATGTGAAAAGACGTCAAATATCGAATTGGACAGCATACTTTTCACACTTAAGACGAGCTGTGGAGCGCAATAAAGAAAGAATTCTATGCAATTCCCAACAGCTTTATTGAAAGAATTTTTACTTCAATCCCTGATAGCCTTGAAGTTTTTATTCGCTCAAAGGGATACCCTACAAAATATTAGAAGAGAGAATTTTGTTTCTAAGTGTTTATATTGTGTCAATTATTAATTTATGTATCTTATTTTGAATTTTTTTTTTTCGGAGTTTTCATTTGTNTTCAGGTGGCTGAATACATTTTTCCAATACAAGTTTTCTAATTTTGATTAAAAATTAATAGCAAATTGGTATTCTACACATTTTCTGTTATTAGACATACAGATTTTTCTTTCTCAATCAGAGTAACACTTAGTTATAATCTTTGACACACTCTATCCAATGAATGTTCATTATTTGTTCACAATAGCAATGTGGTCGAATACATATGTCTAGTACTCTATAATGGATTTATATAATAAACTAATTTTACCACACACAATTACTGAAGTCACTACCACATCACTACAAAACTATACAAACTTCCTATAAAAAATTCGAAAAAACATGATCAAATAGTCATGCAAGATGTGCTGCCTTTGATTTTGTAAAGCTCTGCTCAATAAATTCATCAGATATTTTAAGAAGTATGTTGAATTGTTCTTCAAATGAACGGGAATCTTCACTTGAAACTTGTATCTGATTGGAAGCTGCATGGATAGAGCAGTGATAGCTCATTAATTTTTCAATTTCCCGATGAATTCCTTTTAATTGAGCTAAGAACAAAAATGATTTTGTACTTTTAAACAGCAACTGCGAAGAAACAAATTATTAATATATTTGAATTTTTTTAAAAGAAATTTATAGTCAAATTAAAATTACCAGCACAGCAGCTACACTTGGAAGGATTACTATTTGATGACGTGACGTTATAAAAGACGCACTTTCGGTGTTTGTTGCAGTCTAAAAATCTACTAAGTAATGAAAATAAGAATACTTAACAACCACAGGTGTTTGTAAATTAGAATCGCTTGCTCTTACAGCACTGCACCGCTACGTTTCAACCACCATGCCGCAACCTTCACGTCGCCCACGTTCCAACACCCGCAGCGCCACTAAGTTTTTCCGCCTCATCAGTTTAATTGGTCTGATCAACGCCCACTACAGCTTTTTGATAAAACCTACACTTCCGCCATGTCATCTTGGTTGCTTAATTTCTTCACACTAGCAGGAATTCACAAGCTAAGATCTTTCCTAATGTTTAACAAGGTCTTGTAAATATTTATATTTTGTGCATTTACTAACGACGCTCCTTCTATTGTTACTTAACTTATTTTTTGATGCTAATTATATGTTTTGAATATAAAAAGAAGAACATTATACTACTATAAATTAATTCATTATTTTCCTATCAACAACAAAAACATCTTCATCGTGTTTATCAGCTTTAAAAAATTACTAAGTATCTCAATATTTTTCTTCTTATTATTAATTCTTCATGGCATTCAAAAGAACTCTGGTCCGATTTTAGATTACGACACTTATTTCGAAAGATTGAATGCAAAAAATAGCACTATTAACTATGTGCATATACATTTCCGAAACCGGTCCAAGAAAAATTTTGAATTTAATCAATTTATGTCCAATTTTAAAAATGATGTTATTCTAGGAATCATCGAAACCTGGTTTTCAAAAAAAGACTTTGATAATTGTTGGTCTTTCAATAAATCATTGTTTGTTTAGAAAAGATAGGCAAAGTAATAATCTATTTAGAAAATCGAGTGAGGGAAGAGTCTCATTATTAATGCCAAAATTTTTCAAACCTAAATTACGCAAAGATATAATGTGTAGCGACGTATCTAAATTTGAAAGCTTGTGGGTAGAAATATCAAATGTTTTAAGAAATGCTATATATAAAAAACAACTGACAAATATTCGAATTATTTCATTGCGCAATTGGAAAATGAATTGATTTTAGATGTTCCTGAAAATAAAGACATTGTTTTAATGGGAGACTACAACATTAATTAATTGGACCAAAAAGAACGAGATAAAATTGACATTTTACTAAATATGTTTAATCTGAATATTAGTTAATAAAATTACGCCGTCAAGGGTCACTGCAACGAGTAGCACGCTTATTGATTACTTCATAGTGTTAGATAATGATTTTTCAAAACTTACACATTTTACTGCTGAATGTCCGTTCTTCGATCATTGCATTACTTCTATTAGCTTTATACAAATGAAACCAGTAAATTCAATAGTTAAGAAATGGACCACAATTCGGAATAATCATGATGTTGAAAAACTAAAAGTATCGCTGACTCTAGAAAATTGGCATGAAGTGTATTATGCACAAGATACCAATTCTATGATGGAAAATTTTATTTCAATCTTTGAAAAACACCTTAATATTTTCTGTCTAGTAAAGACTCTAACTATAACAAATCTTTAACTGATTTATTCAAAAAATTGGTTATTAAAAAAACAACGCTCTTAAAAATTTCTCATTGACAAAATCTAATGAAAATTTCTTAGCTTATAAAAAAGCAAGAAAATTATCAAATATTGAAAATCGTAAATCTTTTAATAAATATATTAAAAATGAATTCAAAATTTTACCATACCAAACGTCCAAACAGAAGCTCATTCATGAAATTGCTAACACTGTAAAATCTAAATCTACAATCATTGAGGAGAATAGAGACTCTGATGAGAACTCATTTACAAACGATTTTGACAGTACTAATGTACTAAACGAAACATTTGTTTACTTCGGAAAATTTAAAGGACCCTATATCAAATATCAATCACCAAATTTTTATAATAAAATACCTCCATTCATTTTTCGTTTTTCGACTACGTACGAAATGATTAAAGCAATTAATAAACTAAAACCCAATAAATCTAGCGGTCCATCTAAAATTCCTTTTTGGATTTTAAAAGCAACTGCCTCTATAATTGCTGAACCTCTAAATCTCATCTTCAATGAATCCTTAAGACAAAACAACTTTCCAAATTGTTTGAAACAAGCATATATTACTCCGGTTTTTAAAAAGAAAGAAGTGTAACTTTAGCTATTAATTATAGGCCGATCTCAATTACTTCGCCAATAAGTAAAATTTTCAAATGACTATTACATAATCAAATTGGTGACCACCTTTCAAAACACCAATTAATGTCAAAAAACAATTTGGTTGTCGCAATAATTCTTCAACTGATGATTCTCTTTTGTATGCTACCGAAAATTGGCGATCATCTCTTGACTCTGATCAATTTGTTGCATTGGTCTGCCTCGACCTTTCAAAAGCTTTTGACTCTATTAATCAAGATATCTTATATATGAAATTTGAAAAGCTAGGATATTCTGAAAGCATAGCGTTAAATTAATATCTAGTTATCTAACTAACAGAATTCAGTGCGTCAAATTAAATAATACTTTCTCTAATGGGCTATATTTAAAAAAGGGAGTACCGCAAGGTACCATTTTACGAACGCTACTTTTTAACATATATGTAAACAACATGCAGTAATATAGGAATTGTCAATTGATTCAATACGTCGATGATACATGCATTTTTAGTGGAAATAAATCCTTAAATCAAGCAATAGATGATGTAAAACAAAATTGTGAAAAATTGAGTAAATATTTTAGCATATACAAACTGAACAACGATTGTGAAAAAACTGAATTTTGCATTCTGAATCCTCAGTGAAAAAGTGTATTACTACCAAATTTTTCACTTACTTTTAATAACGCCTCAATCTCCCCTAAAGAATCCTTCAAATATAAAGGCATAACTATTGACTCAAAATTAACATACAAGCTGCAAGTAAAAGAAATCTTAAAGTACATGGCAATCAGTATCACAACAATATCACAAGTAGCTGAACATTTACCCTCTGTCAATATCATTCAATTATTACATGCTTTAGTCATGAGTCATCTTAATTATGCAAATACACTTTTTCAAATTTAAATGAATCTTTAGTAATAAAGCTTACAATACAATTAAAATGGGCATTTAATGTTTGTCAGAAAAGCTCCTCCAAAACAAGAAATTACATTTTGTGCTCCCTGCTGTTTCCAAATCAACTTTTTATTGTTAATATTTTGATAAGGTTTTTTAAAATAAATAAATTACCTCTTTATAATACAATATCATTTCCAAACTTTTGTAATAAGCGCAATATAAGCACTAGTCATTATAATAGCATTAAATTTCGTAAAAAAATCAAGCAATTCTTTTATTAATGCTGCAATTTGAAATTAGAATCGATTACCAAATGAAATTAAAATGATTAAGAGTGCAATTAAGTTTAAAAGAAAATTGAAAGCATTTATGTTGAAAGAAAAATTCATTTGGGTAAATCATGGTTAGGATTCAAATTTTATAATAATAAAGATTATACAATAACGCGCAATAATTTTTCAAAGCCTGAACAGAAAAAATTTTGTAGTCTTGTTATTTTTTGTGTAAATATTATAGTATTTTGTTATCATTCTTGACGCTATTCAATAATAACCAGTATTGTAATTGAAAATATTATCTGAATAATGGATATCTTATCTAATCTTATCTTATCTTATAATCCGAGACAATGCAATAATATAATGCTATGCCACTCCAAAATATTTTATAAATAGAAATGGGATAAAATAAATTGTCTGCCGTAATCGCAAACTTATACAAAAACAAACTAGATTTTTTATACCTGCAGAGCCTAATATCCGAGCAGGATGCTTCTCCCAGTCTTCCGAAAGAGTAGTGCCTTTCAGTCGACACTTGTCGATGTTGGACTTCGGCCACAGATAAGTGCTTCTACCCTTCATCCAGATGCAAGGCACGAATTCGCATGTTTCCTTTGTAACGAATTCAATTATGTAAAACATACTAAAAGAACAAAAATAATCAATATGTGATAGTGTGGTGCAATATATTCTAGCATCGACTTAATTTGTGAATTTCAGTAGCAAAAGCAAACAAAATAACATCTATAGTAAAAGACAGCAAAAACTGTAAACGATGTTCGGCAAGAAAAAAAGGTAGGCCTACTATGTAATACTAATAAGCAACAGCTGTTATATAGAAAGATCGCCACTGTAATAAATAAACTAGACATCGAATAATAAGCCAAATCATATTATAATGGAGAATTTATTCTAAGAAATTACTTAATTAATTTTTTTAAAGAATCTGACATGTTCATATCAATTTATTTACTATAGGAAATTTTGGAATATTAGCAACTTTTATATAGAATCTTATTGTACATTTAATAAATATAAATTATTAAGGTTTATTGTAAAGTTTCACTTTGATAATGAAAAATATCATTATCACATATTTATCATTAGCACAAGATTTTAAAATGATATTTTTTACAAAATGTTGTTGGATGAATTATTTGTATTTTGCAATTCATAAATAGGTATACTTGCTGGTAAATCAGTTGTAGAAAGAGATTTTTAACATGCTTTGCTTGCTACTGTAGTTCTTCATTAAGATTTCATTCACTGACAAATCATGTGCATTTTAAATTCTACTTTTCATCAATAGACGGCAGATAAAATAGCGGTTTAACGACACTATTTCGACAATTTAGAATAGAAATCATTAACAAACACCAAACGCCTTCCAAACGCTATTCCAGTGTTACATGGGTTATCAGATATAATAACAAAATTATTTAATTTTGGCAAAGAAAATTACTGAACAATTCTAGGTGGCTTTCTTGCATGTCAAACACACTTTTTGGCAAAGTAGCACAGTTAGGTGAATTTCGTCGAAATTTTTCGCTTATCATTTTTAAGAATTTGTAAATTTACCATATTTCCCCAACTTTTCCATAATGGCCATTATTGCAATATTTATTGCGAGCACAATCACAGTTTCAACAATGGGATTCAAGGCTACCATAGTAAAGTTAGGCACCGTTAGATAATCAGGTTTTCGGCGCCGTGGCTTAGTGTAGAAAAATAAAACAATTTAAAGTGAATAGTGTTTCACAAAATTATAGTTCTCATGAAGAGACATTGAGTATATAATATTTATGCTGGTCATTGTTTATCATTTTTGAGAAATGATTAAGACAATTGAGGATGGCACTTTTTCAAATGCAGCCGCAGTGGCAGGGGTTGGAAAAATTGCTTATTTTTTAATTCTTGAAAAGTGTGATCTACAACACAAAAGTTTCCGCGTTGATTTCCTTCTCATGTATCTGTACTGTTTTTGTGTCAGTAAGGAATATTTGTAAAACTTCAAATTTTGAAGTTCTTGTATAAAAGAAAGTTGTGAACTTCTTTGACGCATTTCGTTGACTGCATTGATTTCAATCATGAGAGAATACAAAATTCTGAGGGAGTCGGTGCCTTAGAGGTAAGTAAGTAAACAATAGATTTCAATTTTGTCATGTTAGGATCCAACATACCACCAGGTCGTACTATATGAATATGCAAGAACGGTAATCGATTATCCAACTTTTGCAATCATCATCGTTTTATTTGGGGAATGACGGGGTTATGGTTGGAAGTTGATTGCATATGCTTGTAAGTACGTGTCGAAACAGTGACGCTAAATTTAGTGTGTGATACTTGTAAACTTCTAAGACTTTTGAAGTATTGGCAAACAGTTCCAAAAATTTAATCAATGCGTCAATAGGTTCTGTTTCTTGATTTACAAGAAGCAAGTAAAATTTCTTCATTTTACAGAGAAGTTGATCGACCTTACAACAGAATTAAAATGTAAATATATATATATATATATATATGTGTGATCATTAAAAAAACTGCAACAATTGGAGTTCTAACGAATTTTATTCCATTTGAAATTTTTTTAAAAATATCTTATGCCGAGTAGTGACAAAACATTTACTAAAGGAATGATCAGTTTTTACCATAAAACTATTCTACAGCTGATATAATTCCTGAACTTGTGGCGGTAATCTGTGTTTTTCTTGATATCCAAATCACAAATTACAAGCTTTGTGATGAAATTTCTGTATAATTTAAACTGTAAATCGAAAAAATTATAGAAACATGCTTAAAATTATTCGAGGCTAAATAAATACAATTTATTCGTCAATTGTGTATGAAATTTTTTGGAATTAAATTTTGTCCTGAAAGGTGACGTAGCATACCTTACTAACCTCTTCGTAGTTTTTACGTTTGAACTATACATTGTTTGTAATTTTATTTTTCATAAAATAGTCCCGCAGCCTGTTATATTTGAGTTGAGCGAGTAATGTTTAAATTTTGTTTTCAGAAGGCACTGCTTTAAAACATTATTTTAGAAACCATATGCAACCTGCAAACGGCAAAGTGAACGATTGTAACATATTTTATTAAGATGTGTATAAGAGACAGCTCATATTGTGAGTTTGCATTGTAAGACATTGTTTTTGTATCCTAGATACTATTACGCATCATATTAAAATTTCGATAAAGCTTTCTATGGTGTCAAATGATAAGTGTTGGTTCTCTGGATTGTCGCACTTTTTTAGAATAGCTCATATGTAAATGAACTAAATGGACGTTTCCCAAGCAAAAATCATTTAAGAGAAAATACTGATTTTACATAAAAATGAAAATATGATATATTGAGCCTTTACTATGTGTATATGATATTAGATATACAAAATCTTGGTACTGTCATACAATAGCAAGTACAATGTATATTATTTTTTTCAAAGCGAAATTATAACAAAACCACGCGTTTCACGCCGATTTACATTTTGCGCATCACCTTCCTCGGCAGCGTGGCGTGGCTGCATCTAGCCCTATAACATAATATTGTCATGCCATTGTTTACACCCCTGCTCAGACAGTGTGTAGTAGTGCAAAATAATAGAAAGTCATTCGCTTTCTTTGTGTGCTTAAATTCCCTGTCATTTAGCATTGTTGCTTAGTCAGGGGAATCAGTCAGTAAAAACTCTCCTCCCTACCTGACTCATTTTTCTTATTCGTTGACTAGACCCAATCTGCACATTATTGCATGTTGAAGTATTTATATGAAAACAGACAATATATAACAAACAATATGAAATTGGCTGAGTGAACAAATTGAACAGTTGCAAAAGCCCTATTGTTACAAGATCTTAATAAATACTTCTAAGGTATGATTGAAAATGATAAAATAGTTGAAGGGTGGTCTTGCTGCTAATGCTTGGATTTCAGTTTTTTACATTGCAAAAAAATTACAAGTGGAGTAATACCTTTTTAAATTTCAGGTTGGCAAACCAACTTATACCGACCTGACTCAACCTACAGAACAACCCGACCGTCTTCCATGTATAAAACAAAGTTTAAGCTCTCATAGATAGTGTTCGAATTTTGAAAATACAACAATCAATACTCCTTGAGACCGAAATTCGTGGAATGTGTATGAAATCCTTGATAATAATGTCATAAGAGATATGGGTGAGCTTGTTGAAAAATATTAGATTCAAGCATTGGAGATTTAATGTAATAAGAAAGAGAGTTCCTACAATGGATATATTAACCTAAGAGCCTTCATTTTAAAATTTGGTATTAGATGTGAGCATGGAAAGGATGACATGAATAATGAAATGTATCTGTAGGGACTTACATAAATATGCTTTCCACTTTCTGTATCAATATCATTCCAAGATAAATTGGTTCATTTTTCAATATCATTTGGTTTTATAAACATTTTAGTTTAGAGTTGATCTTAAGCACATTACGTGTTGGTACACTAAACTCCAAGATATTCAATCAACAATTTGGTAAATGTCATAATATTGTAGTTAAGATATACATTTACTACCAACATTTAGGCGTTTGCAGTCATCATCTATGTAATAAATACAACTAATAGATTTAAGAAGATATTATGAGAATATTATTAGCATTTTTTGATAAACATTGGAATCATTATTGCCAATATTAAGTCCAATTATTTAAAGAGCATATGCATAAATTTTGGGCTATGGTCTTTGTAATTGAGTTTGTTATATAATTGGCTCAATGCACTATCACAACATAATATACTTTAATTGAAACACTAGAGTAATTAAGAAAAATTAAAATATAAGTCGTAAATAAAGTCCAAGCGTACTAAAATCATTCCTAATTTTTGCAAATAATTCCCTATACATCTATATTTATATAATTTTTAGCAGCTGATATTTGGATTCTGCATCCCTTGAATTAATCTAGACACATAATTTCCTACATTTTGCGGAATTATTTAATAGAGATTTTTTCATTTTTGAATAATATATCTAGTGCAAGCAAATACGTTACTCAATTTTGCAAATACTAATGTTTGCTATTAGATACATTGCCTCCAATATAAACAGAAAAGTCGTCTGCTGCTATCAGTCACTCGTTTTTAAAACTTAGTTATCTAGTTCATCATAGAAAACAATTTACTTTCTCAGCTAATTGTTTACTTCATGTCTGCACATCTATGTTTCTTCTGAATGTTATTTGAACAAGAAACCAACATTTCAAATATAAGTGCTGTAGGTTATTGACACAAGTCTTTAAATATAATTCATAATGATGTGAGACTCTTGCTAAAAGATCCTTCGTGAAAATTTTCATGATAAATAGGTTGAACATGGATTTGAAGCGCATTGATTAAATGTAATTAGGTACTTAGTACTTGTAAGCTCCTTTGCCTAAAGATAATGCTAATCAATTAATGGTGATAATATTATTACATTTGCAAACATTTCTTCTTAATAATTGATACTTAAAGAGGCAGTACATCGAAAATAATCATTTTGAAGAGCGAACGGCGCCCATAAGGTACTTCTTCATTTTCAATGTACTTATATAATCTTTAATTTGCTAAGCACAGTCCAGACTCAATCAACATCTTAGGTGAGTGTTGTACACTGCGAGATTATTGTACACTTTTCAATTAATTACATAGTTTTGTTTCTATTGTTTTTACAAGTGAAACTATTTCATACACTCTGGAAAATGAATTGAATGTTTTGGAAAATTTGAACGCCTACTTTATAGGTGAACTTCTAAATAAAATGAACCTTAATAAAAATATATGAAATTTCATAAAATATTTTCGTTGGACAGATATCAATTTTATAATGCAACCCTATATAAGGAATCTCACAGTTTTACTCATAATGATAAATTTTAAACATGAAAACAGAAAAACTAAATAATCCAAAATTTATTCCAAACAGCCCAATTATACTTAAATTTAAAAATCATCAAAATATTTCAAAGTTACCCAACTAAAACCCCCAACAAAATACTAGCATGGTTTTGAGAAGAAAGCAATGAATTAAAGAAGTTATTCTTCTCATAGTTTAAAAATAGCAGAATTATTTTTGGTATTCAATAAGTATAATGCTGAGAATGCACCAATGACTCTTTAAAATATATAAAATTACATAGAAATTTGTCAACTTATAGAATTATTGGAATTTAGATATAGAAAAATAATTTTTGGAATAATTTTCAGTTGCTTTTGTTAGAGGAGAAATTGCCTTCACAATAGAAAAATCACATGGGGTAAAGTTGTGCTAATGTGTTACATGATTTATTAACCAAGAATTTTTGTTCTAGTAATTTGAAAAAAATATCCTTCTGTGATCAGTAATTGGAAGATTTCTTTTCTATGCATTTCTAAATGACATAAATTCAATGAGCATATTGAATAATTTAATAATGCCATCAATAGAAGTATTTTCTGCTAGAAATGTTAGCTTATACATTGATATTTAGATGCAACTTATTTTTTAATAAATTTCAGCAGAAAAACAACAAAGAAATAAGATGTAAATTTGATAGTTGAAATTAACAATCTCAGAAATGAAATTATCTTTCTTATATCGTTTCCTAGGAACTCATCCCTTTGCAAAGTTACATTTGATTCAATTGTCTTCCCTAACCACCTATGCGATATGCAATCAAAGCCTTCTACTAATCCAATACTAATTTTCCCATTCTTTTAAAAATTTTCTCCCAATGCTACTAATCTTGAATTCATGAAAAGCTTCTCCTTCATATCTTTTGCTCCTCAAATAATTTTCTAAATTACAGACCAGCTTTCTAATAATCAATTGATTAAGCTGTTTCGGAGTAGTTGCACAATATTATTTGACACACGTACGTAATTTCCCTTGTTTGGGTTATTTTGTACTTGAGTTTTCTCTTTAATTAGTATCCACTTAAGGAACACACTCATCACAAATTCTTATAAAGCTGCGTTAATCACTTCTTATTTTTAATGCTCATACTTACATTTTGACCACTCTTTGACATGTTATATGCAAGGCATTTAGTTGCATAAGAAACAAATATCAATATTGAACAAAAGAGCATAGAAGTTCTATGCTCATTTGTTTAATATTGATATTTGTTTCCTATGCAACAAAATTTTTTGCAACCAATTTCCAAATTGGATTTTCTGCATTAATTGTTTTAATGATTGCTACTATAGTTTCTAGATCTACTAGTTTAAGCACTTTTTTATTAATTAAAATCACATTATTTTTGTATCATTCAATTCTCATTTCCCATTTGCTCTCATAATATTGCAGCTTCCTCAAGCATAATTTTTTTGGACTACCCATAGTTTATTTTCATAACATTTCTCTTCTTTGCTTAATACATACTGCCTTCTCAAGACTCAGTATGCAATATATCTCAATTTTTCAATATTGATCATGTACTCATTCTGTACCAATACTTCTCACCAGGCTATTGATAGCCTAATATCTCCTCATGAATTTTAATAATTATTAGTATCTCACTTCCTTCTCACAAGTTCATGTGGGGGTGACTCTCAGTTTTGAAAACTCACCAGTCTCGAGGAAGTCTAAGAGCATTCAATAGGGGTCTTACTGCTCCAAACAGTTCTAAATTCATTGCTAGTACCATTCCCCACTTTAACAATCTGAACTTTTCTTGGGGTTTCTTAAATTTTTGCTTATTGCTCTTAGTGCTCTATCTACTACTATTACTAATTAGTTTGTTTTCAACTTTCACATTTTTGTGTTTTCACTGTAAACTCATTGAATGCTTCCATCCTGCCTTCTTCTCTCTTCTGTCAATAGCACTGTGGTCTATTAATGCTTCCATTCTTTCCCCTGTATCTAACAATAACTTATCTAACCCCCTTGCTTTAATCACCTTGTTAGACAGCAAATTGAAAATCACACATAGCTTAGCCATTTAGGATGAATACTCTTCTGCTGCTCCTAACTTTTTGGTCACATTGTTTTGCTCCCTGCATTCATTCCTATTCTACCTAGCTATTCTTACAGTGTATCTCAACACTGATATGACCTGAACTTATTCTCTTTATGCCTTCCTGTTCATTCAGTGCTCCCATTTCAGTTTTTTTCTAATGCCTCTCTTGTATTCGTTCCCTTGGGATTGTTTTCATCTCATCATCTAACTATTTCTATTGCACCTAAGTACTTGTATCCTTCCCTAATGCTCCTCCAACTCCTCCAAGTATTTCTTATGCTTCTTAATCACTGCTCCTAGTGCTCCAACTACTACCGGGACTACTTCAACTTTCTTTAACTTCCCTAGCCTCATTATTTACTCTGCCAACTCCCTGTGCTTGTCTATCTTTTTCTCCTTGCTTTCTACATTTCTGTCATTTGGTACTCCTATGTATATCACTGTTCCCAATCTTTTCTCTTTGTCTACCACTACTATATCTGGCCTCCGTGCTTCTATCACTTTGCTCGTCTGTATGTTGAAGTCCCACAGTATCTTAGCCTTCTCATTTTCTAATACGCCCTGTGGCTTGTGCTCATACCACTTATTTCCTGCTTTAACCCATGCTGCCTGCTCAAACTCCAGTGTACCATTCTTCCCACCTTGTCATGCCTGTACTTATACTCATTCTGTGCCAACTTCTCACAACCTGCTATCAGATGATTTACTGTCTCAACATCTTTCTTAAATAGCCTACACTTATCACTTACTTCTACTCTTCTGTCTATATGCTTCTTCACCCAGTTTGTTCTTATTGCTTGCTGCTGTGCTGCCATTATCAGTGCTTCTCTTTCTCTTTTTAGTCCGGCTTTCTTTACCCACTTGTTGCTTTCTTCTCTGTCACAGTTTTCTGTGTTCCTCCATTATTCTTCATGCATTACCTTTTTTGTCTTTCTGATTTCATCATACTCTGGTATGCTGTCTTTCCTTCACTCTCAGTTCTTATCTTCCTTAGCTTCTTAGTGATTTGTAGTAGGGACCCTCTAGGTTGCTCGTCTAAATATTCATTCAGCCCTAGTGCTTCTGCTTCTATTGTTTCCCTTCTTAATGCCTTGCCATGTACAGCCTATCTACATCTCCATTTAAGTTGAATGCTCTCTCTGCTGCTACAATCTTCCTTGTCTCCCTGTCTAACCCCCTCAGTTCATTCTTATTCCACCCAACTATTCCTGCTGAATACCTCAACACTGGCATTGTCCATATATTAATTGCTTTTATACTATTCGGTCCATTCAATGCTGACTTCTGTAGTACCTTCCTTACTCTCCTCTTTTATTCTCTTCTTAAAACTAGTAGATCTATTCTGATAAGAATGAAAGAACCGATTTTAGTTAAATGAATTTTAATTCATACTAGTACATTGATAGACGGCAATCCTTATAATTATTCAATATATATATATATATATATATATATATA
>CABFPE010000436.1:133457-158035 GCA_900660155.1 Hofstenia miamia
CATCATACTCTGGTATGCTGTCTTTCCTTCACTCTCAGTTCTTATCTTCCTTAGCTTCTTAGTGATTTGTAGTAGGGACCCTCTAGGTTGCTCGTCTAAATATTCATTCAGCCCTAGTGCTTCTGCTTCTATTGTTTCCCTTCTTAATGCCTTGCCATGTACAGCCTATCTACATCTCCATTTAAGTTGAATGCTCTCTCTGCTGCTACAATCTTCCTTGTCTCCCTGTCTAACTCCCTCAGTTCATTCTGATTCCATCGCTATTCCTGCTGAATATCTCAACACTAGATTATTATTATTATTATTATTATTATTCCTTGCAAATTGCCTTACTAAAGAATTTTGACGCATATAGACCTAGCATTTAAATTATAGCAAACAAAATCGAAATCATCATGAAATGTATATAAAATTCAAAAGTTTTGATTGAACATACTCAAAAGTTTTAAAATATTCATTTCTTGTCAAGTGGAATATTAGACAAGCAGCAGTATACAATTTTTTAGGAAAGCTAATGTCCAAGGGTGGATGCGGGTTGAGTTTACAAACGCTGGTGTGAGTGCAACTTGGAGTGTGGGCTGGGTCAAAAATGTCAAAGTGTGTGTATGACTTTCTATATTATTCTTCATAGCTTGTCATCAATGCATTAATGGAGGGGGTCAGAGTCCCATAATTTATTGTATAACATTCAAAATTATATTTGAGAAGGAATAGAGAGAAAAAAATTATGGTCGGAAGTGGCGAAGTCCTTGCATTTTTTGTATTAAATATGGGCAAGCATGCAACATCACAAAATGTACTACGTTTAGAATGAAAGTTAGATGAAGTAGTGTTTACTGTATTTTTTACATTTGGAACGTGACACATTGATATATCAATGTCATATCTATTCTTATTCAGAAATCTATATATGTGCCATAATGCATAGACACTATGTTAACACTTGCATGTAGAAATCATTATGGTATGGATACTGCAAAGTGGTCTAATTTATATTTTATTTAAGTATGGCCGCGGCTGTTTTTTGAAAAATCTGCGGTTGTGATGTGAGTATGATTTTTGTTCCTCATGAATGCCGGTTGTGATTTCAGTACAGTATTCCTAAAAGTGCCTGAGTGTGGTATGTGTTAGGCACAGAGGTTGTGCATGCAGGTATGGCTGAGTAGGAATAATGTGTCCACATCCATCCTGACTAAGGTCTTCCGCATGTAGAAAATACAGATTGCCTAAGTCCAAAAATAATGGGGGTAGTGACTCAAAGTAATTGTAAATTTTTCAACACTATTGAAAGACTACCTTTATTAATTTAATTATTTCATGATGTGATGAAGATTCTATGGAATTAAATATATTTCCTCAGTAAGTAGTTAAATAGCCAATATGCATTGCAATAATCTTGTAAATAGATCTCCAAAATTCTCCTTAATTTTCCAAATTTCCAAGATGTTTGTCTGTTGCCTAATATATGTGCAAATTTTGGTCACAAAATTCCTATTCTTCCAAAAAACAGCAGTCTTTTTTGATAATGTTCCAATCCTATATCAATTAAATGTGAATATATATTCCCTATTGGCACGCTTAAATGGAACTAGTTTTTTCTCCCAAGTCTGTTTTTGTATCATTCCATCCTAAAATAATTGTTCAATGGCTGACTCAGTAAAGATTTCGTTAACTGACTGTAAGGTATGCTAAGAATTTTCACTAAAATTATGCTGCAGAAAAATTTCAGGATTGTCTGATATAGCGCAAGTTCTTTTCCAGTGGTTTATATGGAACTAATATATATATTTAGCAATAAGAGCTGTTGGGACTATATTTCAGTAAAAATTCAATTATGAAACTAAACTGCTTCACTTACATATGCATACATATTGATTATTGGCATTTAAGTATATGAAAATTTTCGTTGAAATTCTCAATTTGAATTCTGTTAACAGATGGTTTAAAAAGTTATTGGAATCTACAGATATTGAAGTAACCATTTTGTGTTTATAATGCTGCTAATCAAATCTAAGAATTTCTCGAGCAGAAGATTTTATCTGATGTGTGCTCTACACGCTATATAATATATTATGTATCCAAACTTGAACATATAAGCTATAAGATTTGTTTTCAGCATTTTTCTAAATTTACATAGAATTATATTTACAACGTCGAGAAATATTTGTTCAATGCTGCACTAGTTATTTTTATATTAATGATGAGAGGTCTCGAATACTCTAGGATTGAGTAGTAGATCTTTAACTTTTCAAAATTTCTCCAGGTCCTTCACTCTCAAAAAGAACAGCTTTTCAGATTCTTTATAGTAATTTTTCAGAAAAAACCAATTTTGGCAAAACTTTAAAATCCAATTCGTAAACATTTGTTTCAAAAAATTTTCTTATAACATTCTTGTAATAACAACCACAGATACGTATGAATCTTGTATTTGTTGATTACGGGTATAAAATTATACGTATTTTCACATTTACTGTAATCAACTAGCAGAGTGCAATAATGTTACTATCTAGAAATAAATACGTGTAGCAAACTATACTTTGATTTTTTAACGATTCTTGTAGTTTGCTGCTTTTATCACAAGGATCCCGATTTTAGACTTAGTATTCACACTTTTACCCATTTTGTGCTGGTGGCCCTCTGATGTATCTACTTGATCGATCTTTAGAGTTAATAAATTCATTAAATGAATTAGTAGTAAAAGACTTGTGAATAAGCATGAATAGGACTATAAAATTAAAAGTACTTAGCATGGTAAATTGGAGATAACATTAGTAAATTTTGTTGTTTCTCTCTTTTCAGCAGCTTACTAACAAGTATATATATATATATATATATATATATATATATATAGCCTCTGAAAATGGTGGTATATAGTATTTCATTACTGGTTGAATTACTCTTACTATTTAACGCCAATCAAGAATGCAGTTCTTAACAAACCTATGTTTTTTTGTTTCTAGAAAATGTATATAAAGCATAAAGAAAAAATTTAAGTAATTCTATTAATTTCAAAGTTCTTGTAAAATTGTAGAATTTACTTATTCTTTTCATCATCTGAAAATTTGCATGGTATAAGATTGCTTTGTTAGACTTCTTAGTTTTGATTTTGTACATTACATCCCTATCATATTCGAACGCCTATTCAATACTACACTTCAAAATACAAATTAATTACTAATTTTTAAATATTAAAAATTATATCCTACGACATATTCCAAAATTCTTGAGCATTGGAAATAGAAAATCAACACATTTGTTTTTCTGTGTGAAACTAAAAATAAAAATAAAATGATAATGGAAATTAATTTTTCACACAATAATCTGTCAAAACTGCCTGTCCCTTCCATAATCATTAACACTCTCTGGATACATTGCATAGACTTATTGCTCAACCAACCCCAACACGTCTAGAGATCTTAGAAAACATTGACTACCCTAGTTGTTCAGCAATTACAGTTAAATGTAAAAAAAATTAGGAACGATACAAAATTTCATCAATATATTGATAAATTCAAAAATAGTAATATTCCACACTGAAAGAAGAAAGGCTGCATTGCATGACTTTGAATATATTGGATTTTATCATATCATTGAAAAATGCTCAACAGTAGATAGAATCAATGAATTTGATAGACTTAGTTGCCCTGTGATATTAACCACCCTTTCTTTGATATTTTAAATTAGAATTGTGACCTTAAATGTAGAGTAATTTAATGAATGTAATTATGTGGTTATTTTATCAACATGCGATATTCATAGTTTCATAACATTTGTTAGTCAAATTTGATTTACCATTATTTCCTGTATACGATCATTGTCTACTAAAATACTAAGAATTATTAAAGCAGTCACCATGAATAAAAAAACATTCACTGATGATTCAAATCAATATATATTAGACCATCTTTAATAGCAAAGACTTGCTTGAGCAAAGCTGGCATGGTTTCTATAAGGACCTTGCTCTAAAATGGATGATATATTATTACCCAACTCCTGAGGTGATCTAGGGTTTCAAGTATAACTATCTTCTTAAATAATTGGTAATAATATTCAATTGAGCATACAATGTAGGTGAGGCTAATTGCCCAATGGTGAAAATGTCAATTGTAGTTATTCATTAAATATTGAGCATGGTCATGGCCATTTAGTTTAACAATCAAACTGGATTTCCCAAATTGTAAAACTTTACTAATTTTCCTTAAATGTTTTACTATATTCTATAAATGAATTTTTTTCATAATTGGCATTAATATAGAAATTTGATATCTTAAGACATTGCTGAAATAATAGGAAAATATTTCTTCATGTAGAAAGTGATCCGGATGGACAGCAATAGATGTTCCGCTGTGAGTAGAGACACGCTTCGATGAAACTTTTCAACTCAATAGGCTTAAGCTTTTCCCTTAAAGTTGTTTAAAAGACAAGCAAACAAACAAACACCTAACAAAAGATAGCCTCCTTTGTGGAGGTAATAAGCGTATGAATTTTATGTAAATATTTATGTAAATCTTTTACAAGTCTCAATGTGATATTCTTGACATTTCGATGCATTAATTAATCAGGACGTAAAGTTCGAATCGTGTATTACTTTAGTCTAATGAATGAAACTCTGAAAATTAAAATCAACTGCTAATTGAATTAAGACGCGAAGTTCATTTCTCATATATTGACTTCAAAGAAAAGTGCGACAAGTAAAAGATTAAACGTAGGAATATTAAAGTGATATGGAACTAAAAATGAAAAACTGATGTATTTACAAAAGGTTTGTTTTCTTTATTTATTAGTCTGCTATTTTTCATAATATGCATTATTTTTAACAAAACATAGTGTACTGAGATATCATTGTTGTGAATCACTAAGTGTAATACGGTCATAAGGGTTCACACAGTTGAATGAAATTAATATTATGCTCCTTCTAGAAGCTGATATTTTATAATGTCACAATATTTTTGCTGCATTAGAAATATCACATGCCTAATTATTTTTCAGGTGAAAAATAAAATGTTAACAATAGTAATGCGCGTATTCTAGGATGGTTTTTTTTCAGTAGGTGTACACTCCTGGACAAAAAGATTCGCACACAAGGGCTTATTCCATATTTTCTCTGCCAAATTTATTTTCTTAATTCTTTCATTGATCACAGCAAACCAGTATTGTTTTGATAGGTCGTTTATTTAAATCGTGCCTGCACCAACTGTCCCCAAAGAAGGTTGTTGCTGTGTTACTTGGACAGATTTTGAAAGAATCAGAACGAACAAATAAAACAACATAATGCAGCTAACTAATTCTTATAAAATTGTTATTAACAATTTGTCATGAAATGTTTAAACGCGTTCTGAACCAAATTGAATTTCTAAATATGTTATATAATTTCTTTAATAGAAAGTAATGTCATTCATTAATGTGCAATATGATAAATATATAAGACCTGTCGTAGCTACACGACTTAATCGGCCTGACTTAACTCGGCTGTTTAAATCGTGTAGTTAAATTAGTCCCAACTTTATCAGCCGACTTTGTCAGGAATTTACTAAATGCAAAACTTCTTCCATCTTACAACTACATGATTTAATCGGCCCTAATTTGTGAATTAATTAATTGAAATATATACATGTAATTGAATTTAAACTTATGTGAATTAATGCTATATTTAAATATTATAGATTAGTATATACAAACTTAAAAGGACTGTACAAGTGAAAATGTTAAATTTTACCATTTTTGGTCTTATAGTATTATTTGAACCTTGGGTTAGAGTGGAGCTCTGCAAAAAATTAGGATCCTGAGAATATGGAACCCCAAAATAGAAGGTAAAATTCACCTATTCTCGGTGCAAATGTGGAAGAATGGCCGATTCTTCTGAAATTTGTGCATTATATGGTTCTTTCAGACTTCGCTCTTTAATAAAGAAAACAGCAAAAATACCCAAGATACAAGTTTAATTGTAAGTACATGTAACATCATTCTATATTTTTTATTTCTATTTTTCCATCGCACCTGTGAGTCCAAAATACAGTCATCGGAAATTGAAATTAGTAAAACAGTTGACTTTTTTCCTTAAATAAATTGAATTTAAATGGTTAAAATATGAAATTTTCTCTGAATTTGTTGCTTCCACGTTATAATATAAGCTTAAAATACATTATTTTGAGTCCAAAATGATGTAGGCAGAGTTCGTAAGGAATAATATAAATCATTCTCGAAAATATAATTTCATATTAAATGCACAAAAAAAACATTTTTGCATTATTTGCTTCTACTACTAAATACATACAGACATGCAAAAACAGCTATAGGTTGTTGTTTTCAGACACATTAATTCGAATAGAATTGTTGAAAGGTTTGAACGAAAATATAAAACTGCTTCAACAAGTTTTAGATGCACCTTTCTTCTTCTGTTAAAAAACGATTAACATTTGAAAAATTCCAAAATTATACGCATGTACTCTAAAAATTGGCCGTACAAAGAATACGACAAAGAAGGCTAGAAAATTTCGTTATTTTACATATGTGTGCAAACTTTATGTGTATTGGAATCACAATAATAAGGTTTGTAAAAAAATTGGTAAATTCCCATAAATGTATGAAAGCTTTGGGCTTTTGAGAATTATTAAATTCCAAGGCATTTGCAAAATAACGAATAATAAACAATAAAAATAAAACAAATTCATGAACAATAAATTTATATATTTATTTATTGCTTACATTTATAACTAATCACTATCTAAAAAATCATGAAATCATTCATTTTCTTGATATTTCAGGGCTGATAATTATATTTATTTTATTAGTTCATATTATAATTCATCACGCATAGCCTACCTAATTATTCAGATAACAACAGTTTTTGAAAATGGCACTTCACCAACTCAATTGACTAACAATTTTATTAATGCAATTTTTCGAGAAAAACCTATATTTTTTGCATTACAGTGTGCCTGACTCAATTAACTGACATTATTTTATACCTGAAATTTGTCCTCTAAACGAATATTGGGTCTCTGAAGACCCATGCTTATCATGAGGCCAAGAATATTTATTTTTTAGTTTCTTGAAGCAATATATTTGATTTCATGAGCTAAACACCAATAATCTCTACTAAAACACAAATCTGTAATTCAATAAACTTTGTTTCGAGATGCTATATGAACTTAGTAAAATTTATTCTACATAAATGTATGAGCAAATAATGTGCTTTTGAATTAGCAGAATTTAAAATACACTTAGTATAAGCTAAAGACATCATGCTAGTATTTAAAAGAACACATGTATTCCAAGCAAATAGTTTTTTGCCTTTTGTCAAATACGAAACTTCCGATACAGTATTCAATGTAGTAGGTCTATATCTATATAGATTTATAATATGATGCTTTTTCAATAAAGCTAACTAATGCTTCCTGGTCTCCCTGTCTAGTTTCCTCAGCTCAGTCTTGTTCCACCTAACTATTCCTGTCGAGTATCTCAATGCTGGTATTGACCTCATGTCTACTCCATTATGCTATTCTGATTCTGTAGTAACTTCCTTGCCCTACTATTGTATTATTTCCTTAGTATTGTCTTCATTTTGTCATGATTTTTTCTGTTTCTCTCTAAAACTCATAAGTACTTGTACACCTCCTTGATATCCTCAATCGTATCCCCACTGCTCGTCTTGAAACCACCTCCATTTCTTCTGATAATTGCTACTGCTGGATACTTTCCTATTCCAAACTTCAACACAGACTTTCTACTTGCCTTCTTCAATGGCTCCACTTGCTTCTGAAATATCTTCTATAAACTAGCATAATTGTCGTCAATGTAACAATAGGTGACTCGCTGCTCTACCATTCTTCTCCTACTTCTACCCTATAACTGTCTCCGTTATTCTGCAACTTTGTAGTTTCAATTACTTCTTCTTGTCTGAACTCCTTCAGCATCTTTTTACTCTCTATTTTTGGTACGTCACTTCCCATATACTCTCCCAGAACGTTACTAAATCATCACCTACCCTAGCTGTAGCCTTTTCTTTTGCATTCAGTTCTTTGTAGAATCTTTCTTCCTGAGTCTCATCCTACCATCTAAGGCCTCCATTTTTATTATTACTATTTTTATTATTACTATAAAAACAATAATAATGTAATATGCAATATTTTTCATTCAAGCAATCACTATGAATTAGATCCTCAAAATTGACAGTCGACCTTCAAAACATCTTGTCATAATAGATTGAATATTAGAGTGTTGACTGAATGATTTTTCATCTAATCTATGTGAAGGATTTCATTAATATGTTTAGCGTTTTAGCAGTTTGGATTGGTTTAGCTACAAAGCCCTAGCGGTTTACTCATTGATGTCTCTTTAAGTGTTTTTACAGGAAAATTTATACTTAAAGGAAAGGATAAAAATTTAAAGGATCCTTTTAAAGGATTACGATACTTAGAAAGGATTAAAAACTATATATTGTAAAACATGCGAATTAGAATTTACAAATCCAATAGCTCAAATATTGCAATTAGAGCTATGAGGTTTTTTATAACCTATTATGTTAATTTTGTGTAAAGATTTTGCCCAAAATACATCAAACTTATGGAATGCACAAAGTGAACAATGATATAGGATGCTGTCAAATGTGCTAATAATTAAAAGCACTCATAATGAGGAGGATCGTTCGCTTGTAATAAATGATGCAAAACTGTAAACACAAACATGCCATTCTTATGACTTCTGAAATAGGGTGTGTGTGTGTGTGTGAAACTGCACTTATTTATATAGTGAAGCAAGTTAATTTCTCTTAAATCTGTAGGCAAAAAATATGCAATTTCTACCATTAAAAGCAAGTAAAATTTACAGGATCCTTTAAATATTCCTTTAAAGTAAAATAGAAATTGACATCACTGAGTTTACCACATCTTATAACTACACAAAGCAATATAAAGTTACTGCTGAGGTTGAAAATGGATAGATTTTTGCCAAAAAGTACGATTACATTTTATCACATGTCCGTGACTTACAAACAAATCTTTTCCGCAATGAATATTTTATTACCAAAAATATATATTTATGCGTCTAAGTCCAAAAAGATTGTGCTGTGTTCATTACAAAGAAACATAGGTAAACTTAGTTTAGAACCATTTCATTTGGACATTCCGTTTGCTTTGAACAACAATATAACTAGTAACAATCGAGTAAAATGCGTCCTATATTCATAAAACCAAAACAATACATTTTCTGAAGACATATAGATTCTTTGAATGTTAAGCAAACATAAATTTCATAAATGGTAATACTGTAAGCCTATGCCTAACTTATGTGTAAAATTTGACATGTGTGGAATGTGATTGCCCAATCAAAATGTTTGGGGATGTATTTTTCACAAGTCACTTTGTGAGAATTGCCATTTTATCTGATGTGATACATTGTTTGCAGAATAAATATCAATGTTGTCTGGTGCAATCACATATAATATGTCAAACTCTGATTATCCAGTTCAGCAAACATATGAATTTACTTTCTCATCAAAATGCTAACAACATGTCTGCTCATCTTTTTTCAAGTAAATTACAAAAATTTATAGTTTTCTGCCCTAGCAGGCACATTAACTAACCATTTTTTCCGACATTTGAATATAGTCATTCATGCAATAATATTTTTTTATGAATTTATCCGTGAATTTTTTAAAAACTGTTTTTAGGAATTCGATTAATTTAATACTTAAATTTTAGTGTTGTGGATTATAGGTCTTTATTGCATTTATTTCAGAATTATACTATGAAAAAATTTAAGCCTTCTAACAAAGCATTTTCAATTTTAATTGCATTTGATGTCACTCAAACTTCCTGACAAATGATACCTAAATCTTCATAAGAAAATATTCACATAAAAGAATAAGACTAATAAAATAGGATCGTTGCTCGATTTTTCCAAGAGAAATTTATGAGAATATGACGCGACATCATTACAAACCCTCTTAGAACATACATTACTCCATTTCTGAAGAAATAGCAATTTACTGATTTACCAGATGAAAAGTAATTTTCACTAGTGTCAACTGTGGTGGGTATTCAAGTGCTCTTCGAAGAGCATAGAGCTGCTGATTTACAATTACCTTTGTTCACCGATAGAAATTCGAGATAGTTTTAGGGGTACACCCCTGCGTCGTTTCACCCTTTTGAAATTATCAAATTATCAAAGGTGAGAACTTTTCAGCACATCACTGTTGTTCTAACACAAGCCATACGTAGTAGTACAAAGTGAAAGAAAACACTTTGAGTTTGTTGGCGTTTTTCTTGGCCGCGAATTCCTTCTCTTTTAGCATATGCGGTTAGCCACTCATCTTATGCTAAGAACTCAATTGTATTTTGCTTCCGACGTATAGTTAATACTCTATTTGAATAACATTTTCTAAGGCTTTTGAAGATATTCCTGTTTTGTGATGATCACATGTACGTTTATCAAACAGCACTGTCATGAAGATTTAAAGCACCACATGATGGAGGAGAGTTTCTTCTTTTTTTTCGCTCTAAATCCGCGGGCTTTCCTTCAGCCACGCGACCTCTGACTTTGCGCACGGCACGCCTCAATTGTTTTGAAATATCTTTGCACATATTAAGAAACAGTCAAAGTTCTTTGTTGCCTCCAGAAGCTCAAAACCTTCTAAATACATTAACACTAAGTATGGAGAGAATTTAAATATATTATATAAATGGCAAAATGTGTGTGTGTTTGTCCTCTTATAACTCAGAAAATTTTAGACCTAGGTATCAACATCATGTATTCTTGTAACCCCATGACCTCCTGAAGGTTGTAGGCACATTTAATCAATGACTTAATTAGTGAACTAATTATTGACTTAAATGTTCCCATACTTCATTTTTTTATATAAGTGGCATTTCATAGTTCCTCTTATTGTTTAACAGCTTTCTCAGTTTTACAGCTGTCTTAGGGCGAATTTCCAAGATAAATAATCTAGGTTATTTGTTGTAATACACTTACTGTCTCAAATACTGGAGGCATACAATTTTAAAATTTTAGAATTTTCTGAAGTTTTAAATTCATTTCCCTGAGCAAAACACGGGGCAAGCAGTTAGTCTTTTTCAAAAATTTGAAAATTTCTAAAAAAACGTGTTAATCTATTCAACCATTTCTGCCACAGCAATAAGCTTTAATAGAAATTTTCAACATTGCATTAATGTATGTTCCCCAATAGACCTACCAATGGACCAATATTTTCAAATTTGGAAATAGGCTTGGAGAAAATTCTTTGTAAATGTGGAAAACGGTTTGTCCTTTAAATTCGATGCTAGGCTGTTAAAGGTTAAAGTTATTTAAAAATACAAAATCGAGCTATATACGTTGACCCTAATTACCAAGCAAAATATTTATAGGCAATTGACACGTCTTGATACATATGTGAAATATTTCACCTAAGAAAACAATTAGCCTCCATTATATTCAGAAGCAACTTTTACTTCATTTTAGCTTAACGTTGAGCCCAATTGCTCTCTAATCATTCTTCCAAATCACAATTATTTAATTGTAATCATTGCTACATTAAACAGCTTTTCTACTAATAAAAGTTACAACCATTTTTTGGCTTAATTTTAACTCGCCATTCATCAAATATAATTCCAACACCAATTGCTATTTCTATCGATAGCAAGGTGTTATTCAGTTTGCTTTAATACGAATATAATCAAGAATCAGAGAAAGTTCGTTTATTGTAATCCAAAATTAACTCACAGGCGGTCTTTCTCTTATATCCTCTAAATACCTGACTTTATTAAATTATTGAAAGGTGTGATAAGTGTGTTGCATTAAACCTCGATTTACATATAAACGCACTCTGACTTGCCTTGCGCCTTCCACACTACTTTTGCTTATAATGTTCATGTGCCTTTTCTGAATAAAAGCAAAAATTTGCAACATGATTTGGCCACAAACTCGTACTTTTTTGAAGTCCGAGTTGCGTCTGCCTTTCAGTATTTAGTACGAGGGCTAAAATCATTAAATTCCTTTGAACCTTTATCCATATGCATTTTTAAAATTTTAATTTGTTTCCAATTTTTTCCCGNTTCAAATTTGGAAATAGGCTTGGAGAAAATTCTTTGTAAATGTGGAAAACGGTTTGTCCTTTAAGCTCGATGCTAGGCTGTTAAAGGTTAAAGTTANTCCACACTACTTTTGCTTATAATGTTCATGTGCCTTTTCTGAATAAAAGCAAAAATTTGCAACATGATTTGGCAACAAACTCGTACTTTTTTGAAGTCCGAGTTGCGTCTGCCTTTCAGTATTTAGTACGAGGGCTAAAATCATTAAATTCCTTTGAACCTTTATCCATATGCATTTTTAAAATTTTAATTTGTTTCCAATTTTTTCCCGTGAAACATCTTAAGTTGGTTATCACGACCAACCTTAATATTAATTTCTTCTTCTCTTCCCCGGTTATTCACGATGTCACATTCTCGGACATCTTGAATTTTTGTTTCGACAGTATTCAAATCTTTCTCTTCGAATAATATGAAAGCATTTAGGAATTTTAACCTTTATCTATAGGCTGTATTAGGCAACTAATTTTGTGAAGACTCTAGATACTGGATGAATTACCGTACGTGTCAGTGACATGCAACTAAGGGCAGAATTTAGAGAAAATTCCACAATTGCGTCACTTACTTTCTCCTTGCAACAAATTGATCGTTGTCAAATCAGAAATTAGCAGGTGAGGCAACCCGAGTTGCTTGCAACATTGCGGATCATCACATTTCAAGTTATAAAGCATATAATAAATACGTTTGTCGAATATTTTAGTTGTTTTTTAAATTCTTGCACAAAAAACACCGGGATTTATAAAAACAAAATCCCGAAAGCAATTACGAATAAATTTAAAAACAAACACTACTAAAGACGCTTGATTTGAAACTTTTTACATGATACAAAACAATAGCATCTTATAGTAATTGTGAGAGGTCACGCGCTTACCTATATATTGCAATCAATTAAAATTGGGCGACCAATTGATTGTTCATCATTGTGAAGATTATATTTAATACTAGCCCCAATTCTTGACATAGGTTTCAGAATCATTGGGGTTTTTAGCGACGTGGTGCAAAAATAGTTTAAAATAGCTTTGGCAATTGTGTGAACAAATTGACCTTTTGCTTGAACTAAAGTGATTTCCTCTCAAACACAATTAATTACCGCGTTATTGAAATTTTCAACGAAGTTTTAGTGATTAATATACGTATAGACGATTTCAGTTGAATATATACCGTATGTGACACATAACAATGCCAAAATATATACATAATTTTGTGATTGATTTTTAGTGAATAATTATTCTATATACATAAAAATATGACATTTAATGAGTCACAAAAGATCCCGCTTTTGTTAAAAATAACAAAAATTAATAGGAATGTGATAGAATAACATTAAACATTTGATTCAATTCTAATCTGATTTTATTCTTGATAGGTTTTTCAGAAAAGAGTTTTTTACATTACATTAAAGATCAGATTCTTATGGGAAAGAAATATTCTTTAAAATCGCATTATGCATGCTATATATTGCTATATGCATTGCATACGTATTCATTCCTATTTTCACCCAAATCATAAATTTTATTGGTTCAATATTTCACATACTATAAATTAGGTCCTGTGTGTTAGCCTTCATATATTGCATCTTTTTGAAGGGTTAGTATGTTAAAAACATAGGGCGTTATAAAGACTATTTAATGCAAAATTTTCAAAATATATTCTTTGATATTTCTTGATTCGTAATTTCATAACCAACTTTGAAAAATTAGCAAAGCTTACGTTTTGTTTGAGAGTATGCAACGAAAAATGGCTGTTGATAAGTTTATCATAATTCAGTATTTGCTACTATTCTGTGTTTTAGCAAAATTGTAGTATCATGAAGTGGTTCTGTTTAAGAGAAAAACATTGTTTAAACCTTTAAGACATTTCTTGTTGAAAAAAATACTTTTTTGCAGGTGTACATAAGAAAATGCGATGGTCTTCCATTTCCATTCTATTTCCGCAACTATTTTAAAAACATTTCCATATTTTCCAATAGTCTCCACATAATTAAATAACTTTTAGAGGTAGTGGTTAAGGAGCAGGATTTTACTGGTTTCAGTACCATTCATTCCTATTAGAATTTGTCCCATCCCAATTCCATTAAATTTTCTGGTTTAATAGTCCAATTGGTTTGAAGGCATAACTTCTATTTTGATCTAAATTATTAGTAGCATTCTAAAATTTAGGGTTCCAAGTTCTTCATTTTTCATTTCCAGTCCCATTCCAGTTCCAATCCACTAAAATTCTTTGCTCCAGTCAAATGAAATGCGATGAGTAAATCGCATGGGACTGATTGGTCCGCAAGAACCCAGCTGGTGGTTATTTAAGTTCAATAAAATGTAAACAGAATTTTCAATTCAGTTCCAACACGTTTTGCTAAAACTACTAAAGTACACATAATATAATTATGAAATACTTTTGATACTAACCTTAGCCAAGGTTATTTAATTCGCATTTCTATAAATTATTTCAGTGTATTTCTGGTGCAATATTATTCAAAATCCAAATAAAATTAAATACTTTAAAGTCATTTATGCATCGCGATGATATATGGAAAATGCATGCAGCAAACAACAAAGCATCTACGGCCCTGCGAGTAGGGTTTTTTTATATTCAAGTCTCGAGTATTGCATACGTACATATACGTAGACCTATCATATCATAAAGGAATAGTCACTATTAAATAATCAACTGTATTACCAGTATGAAAAATGAATTCCAGTACTTACGATTGTAGAATAGCATAGTGTGTTAAGTAATCAATGCCGATTTTATTAAATTCAAGGCCTGCTTTAATGTATTTTGTGACTGTTTTTAAAAAATTTTATTTGTATTTTAACAAATTTAGGGTGCTTTGAATAATTTCTATAGGCGTGAGAATGTATTTTTTCAAATTGCATTTGCATAAATCTCCATTAAATCTTGATAACAGTTTTAATAACCAAGAGTTAAGTTCTACTCTAGATGACGCGTTAGTCTACTTCAAAGGATCAAGTTTAATGCGCTAGTTCGCACAATTGTTAACGCTATTTTAGAATATTCTTTTTGGACCACGTCCCTTTGCTATAAATAAAAATGTATGATCTTTAACAGCCCATTATCGCAAGAATGGTAAATATGTTTGATGTGTCTTTAATCAATTATCAAATTATTCAAGTAGTGGGATTTCTGAATTGGGAACTGGGAATAAATTAGTGCATGGTGAAACCAAATATTTCAATTTCATAATTGAGGAAATTAGGGACATAAATTAATGAAATTTTTTATAATCTGCAAGTTAGTTAGGTAGACTTAGGCTATGGGAGAATATTTGATAAAGGAAATATTACGCATGCATAAAGTGGCATTTTTATATTGCAGACTGGCACAAATAATTTCAGTACCATACTACCCTAGTTGGAACTGACATCTTCTCTTAGACAATTTCTCATTAGTTATTATTATTATGATTGAGGAATATAACAGATTATTTTATAAAAAATGCCTAACCTTAAACCAGCGATACTTTTTGTAAGGAACAAGCTGCTTAGTTAGATTTTCAAGAAATTTTCTTCGAGCCTACTATGAAATTTGAAAATCCCGAGATATAAACAACACTATTGGTTAAAATGCTCGAATGTTATGCTGAAAATTTGTACTAAAGTGTATTTTTGTGGCTGAAGTACTTGAAAATATTTATTATTTTTCAATTGACATGCCTATTTTTAAAAAAAACGAAATTCTCACCATTCCTAATGTTCAGGAAATCAAGAGCTATAAAGCCCACCTTAGCTGTTTCTTTTCATGTAGATAGCTACCAAACACCATTGAGGCCTTTTCGGTCGCAAAGTCAGAGATCACGGCGCTGAAGGCTATAATGCACAAGGAACTAGGGGATTTTCTTGACACAATCTGAACTATTCATTATGTGTGATTACAATGACCTAATTTCACCTTTGGATATATACGCATATATCTATGTGCAGTTTTAGGAATCTCAATATGTGGAGCTCATTGAGACAACGTCGGGTCAGTTTTTAGGAACACCCCTCCCCTTCTATCTTTTGGAGCTTTCCGTTCATGAACATTTTTATTAGTTCATGAGTTATAAGGGTTTAGAATTTCTTCAAGGCACCCTAAAATATTTAAGAAATTGCTTAGCAATTTATGGTTAAATTTGGTTCTAGGTATTGATTGAGTTCATTCTGGAAATCGATATTTTTCGCCATTACACACTATCAATACATGCTCAATTTGAATTCTTAAATGGCAAGTTTAGACGATGCAACATGTATAAGCTGCAGGATTATCGTTGCCTGGATTTTTCCAAGGGCTGCACATCTGATCTTAGCCTATCTTTAAAAGTTAGTGTTCGACAACAAAATATTTGTTGTATGCAATTGACGAGCTGTATAGAGGAAGTAATTAAAGTTCTATAATGGAATAAATTTATTCTGAAAAATTTCTGCATGCTCAAAGTAAGAATTTCTTTTATCCACATGCTAATTAGTAATAGAGCGGAGTAAAATCCCTTTTTTCTAAACGAAAAACATCTTCTGAGCAAATTTTAAGTTTTTCACTTTGAGTTCAAAGGTCACGCATACTTAAATATTCATTTAAAAATTGAATAATTTAGTCTAGAATGATGTTTTTGGCATAAACATACAAACTAGCAAACATTAAACAAAATCGTTTGTTATTAACCTAAAGCAACACTGTAAAATTTTAAGTTGCCCTTCACTAAGTGCTACTTGAAAGTCATATATACAACTTATTATTGTGAATGCTGTTCGTTTAGTAAAAACACAAGCAATTCTTCAATTATATGTCATTTTCAGCCAAAAATCTAAGACAAATAACAGCTACTAACGCATCTGAGATAGACCACCAATTCATTTTTGCAGGGGCTCAGAAATTGCATACACTAGTTTGATTTTTTTCAGTTTTATGAATTGCAGCCTCCGAAAGTTTTAAATTTTAATCATGAAAAATTTATGTTGTAGGAAAATCGCTACCAAATTATGGTATTCAAACCTGTCTATGCTTAATAAGCTTGAACGATTTCAACGTAGATGTACTTGCTGGATATATTTCTTATAAATTAAAATTAATAGATCTAACTTTTTTAAACAAGATTTTGATTGAACATAGCGATTTCAATCTTTTTAACAACCTGTCCTTCTATGTTCCTTCAATATCTGGCTTTAAAATCATCAACGAATTTGTAATTTAGATATTTACATTTTAGAAAACAAAAGACCTTAACTTTCTACTTTCAACGCATTTCATATATTGCCAATTTTATTCATCTATTTTTCGATATCAACCTATTAAATTATCTTAAGAAAGTGAAACATGAATTAGGAAAGTATTTTTGGAAAAATCATTAATTTGCTTATGTTTAAATTGTTTTAAGCATATTTGTTTTTATTAATATATATTTTTATTATATTTTGGTAGTATTTATATTGATGTTAAATATAAATTATTATTTCATTACTTCTCACAGCTTCATGTTGGTATCCCTCTCAGCTCGGAGAAATCACCAATTCCCAGGGAGTCTGAAAGCTTTCGTCAGGACTATAGCTGTTCATAACAATGCTGCCTTCTGTGCTACTGCTCCTCCCCACTTTGATACTCCCAAATCCTCCAAGTATCTCTTATGCTTCTTACTCACTGCTCTAAGTACTCCTACAACTACCGGACTACTTCAACTTTCTTTAACTTCCACAGCCTTTCTATTTCCTCTGCTAACTCCCTGTACTTGTCTATCTTCTCTTTCTTCTTGTTTTCTACATTTCTGTTCTTTGGTACTGCTATGTCTGTCATTGTTCCCAATCTTTTCTCTTTGTCTACCACTACTATGCCTGGTCTTCATGCTTCTATTACCTTGCTTGTCTGTATGTTGAAGTCTCACAGTATCTTAACGTTCTCATTTTCTATGACGCCCTGTGGCTTGTGCTCATACCACTTGTCTCCTCCTTCTAACAAATGCTGCCTGCTCAAGCTCCAATGTACCATTTTTCCCACCTTGTCATGCCTGAACTAATACTCATTCTGTGCCAACTTCTCACACCCTGCTATCAGATGATCTACTGTCACCGCCTCTTTCTTACATAGCCTACACTTATCACTTCCTTCCTTTCTTCTGTCTATATGCATCTTCACTGAGGTTCTTTTTATTGCTTGATCCTGTGCTGCCATTACAGTGCTTCTGTTTCTCTTTTTAGTCCTTCCTTCTTTAGCCACTTGTTGTTTAATTTTGCATTAGCTTTTCGAAATTGTTCATAATTGGAGGTCGAATTGAATGTTGAATCTGCTAAACAACAACGTGCAAATCTCGTCGACGAAGATGTAAAGAGTTTTAGAACAATTTCTCAAGTTGTTCATTATATTGCGCTTGATGGTTTTACAAGTAACCCATTCTATTCAGCGTGTTGTTGACGTACATGCAATTTGTGCAACTAATGTTCTTATTGAAGGATTTTTTCTTCATTCTGTCTCATCAACAATATGTTTACATTTTGTTTAAGTAATAACGTTAGGCATTAAAAACATGTTTTGAAACACATTTCCTCATTCAACCTTTTAATTTCCCTTTCAATAAACACTTAATTGATACAACTGGCTAGTTAAAATATTTTAGGTAACTATTGGAATAGAACCTATTATTTAACGTAGCGAGATTCCACAACATTGTGTTATTCCATTTATTGCTTATGATAAGCTAACCAAAGAGATTAAAACTTTGCGCGCTGTGTGCAGGTGTATTTAAGAAACAGTCGGTTAGCTGATACTAGTGACACATGCCTGAACATGAGTAATTTTATATGATAAATATTGGAGTTGCTACCCAAAATATTATAGGTTGAAATAAAAGCTATATTCTGATCAGGCAGGATAAATATTTGTTTCAAAAGCAGAAATACTTATAATACAAAAGCTGATATTTAGTAAAGTATGTAAATCATAAAACCTTATGAATTGAATTAATCAATTAGAGAGTGACATTATTATTTTAAATTGATCATAATAAGCCCAAAAATTTAACATCATAATTTGCTGTAAACATTGGGCCGAGCGCAAGATTGGGCTGAGCTTGAGCTTGAGCTCGACTTTTGTCAGTGCAATTGATCTGGGGAGTGTTGGGTCGGGCCTAAGGTTTAATTAATATTTGAGTATTAAACTTTGCAAAATATAAAAAACATTCTATTTAAAATAATCCGCAAAACCTCCAAAGTACGAATTTAGTCTATTTCAAGTAGAGATTTGAGAATTTTAAGCAATTGAATATGAAAAACTGATATTTCTCCATGTAGTGATGAAAGCTATGGCTGCAACGGGTAATAGGATAATGCTTACGCCAAGGAGTGGGGTGACGCTAGGAAGGGCTTATGACGTGTGACACACACGACACGTTTTCGGAATTAAGTTTAACATAAAACAATTTATAGAACAGGCATCTCTTACAACATTACCATGAAAAGGATAAAAATCATTTTCATTGCAACTTGAGCTTCAAGTCATAGAATTAATAGTTTTAGTTTGCTGTAGAGTAAAGGTATATTATAAGGACTAGGTATTCAAAGAAAATCTTATTGGAATAAATTTTATTTTATTACGAACTCATGTTCCTAAAGGTTAAAGAAGCTTTCACGAAAAAATTTCAATAACTAATATGCAAAAACAATTAACACAATTTTTTTATATTCCTGAATATTTTCTTAACTGAATAAATCTCATAAAGTTAATCTTACCACTCAAAAATTTTAGTAAGATCAAACCTAAAAAGTTGGAATTGAGGAGCTTCAAAGATTCCAACTTTTCCAGCTACAGGCAATTATTCAATTCCAGTTCACAGTCAATGCACTATTACAGAATGAAGGCTTTGTGATGCAGTTTGAAAAGAAAATTCTGAAGATTGGCAGAATTGCCTGGATTGTATTCATCGAGGTTATGAATCTTGTTTGCTGTAAAGAGATGTGCAAATTTTGAAGAAAATTCATTTGATCAGATGTTTATAATTTTTCCAGCCTTTATGCTGCTTAAATGTACCTAATGAGAGTTTGATTGTCTATAATTAGTAAAAAAACCCATTAATTTTTTAGGAATTTGTTTTTTATAGACTGGAACTCGATATTGTCTATAAACACAATCACTTAAAACTTTACCAAGCCCATCAGATAGTCCGGAATCAAACGATTTACATATTTCCTTTATGCTCATGTCATTTTCGCATTTTTTAAAAAAAAATTGAGTTAGGTGAGTTTACCTTGCTTGGAAGATTGAGAAAGAGATTGTCTCTAATGCAATTGTTTCTAAAGATAAACCTTGTGGAAGATTTTCTGTAGTTTTAGTGAAAAACAAATATTTTGTTTAAAAGCTGGACTGTAAAATTCTATGTTTAAAGATCAGCTTTAGATTAGGAGGTAAATGTGTTTCTCCTTAGGGACAACATGCATTCAGGTTGGGTACTTTTCTTTTTATGTATATGTGCCAACCAAATGGATTGAGGCGTGCTGTGCTCTCCTCTATTCGTAATATTTTCAAATTCCTGATATCATTATTAGTTCTTGGGCTGTAAGCGTTTAAGTTTTTTCTCAAGAAACGACTACAAATTTGAAATTTCCGAGACTTTTTTGTTAAATATAGTTGCTCTCGTTTGAAATTCTTGAATTTTTATAGCTGTGCTCATATTGGCAACAACCGCGGCCTCGGTTGTCATAAATCAGTCAATTACTATTCATTTCTAGTTAGATTTTGAAATGTACATCTGTAAGGGCACATTAAATATTTGAACGGCACAACTTAGGCGGGCTGAAAATATCCCCAATTTTACCAAGGCGCACCATACTTTGAAGATATTTTTTGAAATCAATCATGGTTTTTTACGTCAATCTAATCAGGGAAAAAATACCTTATCCATGCCTATTTATCTTTTATCTCACGTGAGAATACATTGCTCCAACTTAAACAGAAATGTGTCTCTTTAAGACACACAAAATGTGTTTTATTTATGTCTTGAATGTCTCATTATTTATCATATATACATTTAAAATTGTTTGTCTAAACTTTGCCTTCCTGAGTAAAATCTGTTTCTAAAAATATTTAGAGCTCATTCATTATATATATATATATATATATATATATATATATTAAAAATCATGTGCAAGGCTATAGTTTTGATGGGAAATGCTACACATAAATTAATTATACTCAGTAAATTTTCCACTTAATTTATAAATATATTTCCGTAACCAAATTATATGTTATAGTTCGAAGTTTTTTTATTGTATTAACTGCATTTAATTTATTTTTTTTAAATTAATTGCGGACTAAAAAAAGTAACCAAGGAAAAATGTTTCTAAAACATTGGAGATTTCTATACACATTGAAAATTACTTTTAAAAGACAGATAACCGTAATTATTTTACATTGGTATTCTACTCTGGTATATCACAATGATCTCATCATGAAAGGGAGGGCAGGCTCCTACTACAGAATTGAAAAATATTTTCTTCTCAAAAGTATAACATTTTCTTTCCCCCGATAAAATTTGAATTATAAGTACATCCATTCAATGGCATATATATTTTTATGCAAATTTATACACAGAATATAGCACAATATCTTAAATTAAAATTTCATTCAAATTGTTATAGTACTTTTTATACTTGCTCTGTTTCAAACTAAGTATACGTCGCAATTTTTTTGACTATGCACAATTCGAAAGCTTGCAATTTCAATTCAGTATTTACATGTATGATTGAAAAAACTATTGTTAATAGTGAAAGTAACAATTGCTAAATTCGAGGAAAAACTTCAAGATTTCAAAAGTTGGTAGAGCCAGGAAATTTAAAGGCTTCAATTTTATAGTTTTCTATAATGAAAATTTCACATAGAATAAGTCAAGTACTTACCACCCTAAGTGAAAGTCCTAAGATATCTTGAATGAAACTTCGAGTCCAAATATTAACTATTTTTGATTTTGAACATCATAGGAAACATAGATCACTATAAAGCCATTATATATATATATATATATATATATATATGTATATTTCTGTACATAGGCTGAGATAGAGCATTGGAATTAAATATGGAGTGTTAGCACTAACAAAAAAGACCTTTTTAAAAAAT
Source organism: Hofstenia miamia (assembly GCA_900660155.1). NCBI lineage: Eukaryota > Metazoa > Xenacoelomorpha > Acoela > Hofsteniidae > Hofstenia > Hofstenia miamia. Next base: position 155,633 of record CABFPE010000436.1, read on the forward strand.
AGAATGTTTCTCGAAATGTTTAGATGTATTTTATTTAAATTAAATTATGAATCACAGTGATCTGCTTCTGCAATCCAAAGAATAATAACATTTGTGTATTTTCAATAAATCTAAAAATGATTGGCCGAATTAATAATGTCGTTGGGACAGTAAGATTAAACTTTTCGTCTCAAGCCACTTTCAATTGATAATAATTTTGTTGACAAACACCGTTGAATTTTGATGATTAAAAAATATAGTGCTGTGCATAAGTATCTGAATGTAAATTTCACCATTTTAATGGGATTTGTACAAGATTTGACAAAAAATATTTCAGAATCTTCTGAATAAACTCTTTAAAAAATGCTAATGTTCTAAGATTTTAACGCCGAATATCATTTTTTGTTATACTTCACACTTCATGCATATTTATTACAGTAGTTTTAGTGAGCTGCTTTTTCAGGGTAATAAGATGAAAACTAAACTTTGGATAAAAACATTTAGGGAATATTTCAATTTAAAAAGCTAAAATTCACAAAATTAAAAAAAGCAGATCTATAATCAAGTTAGGTGTCCCGAAATTGCTGCACAACACTATATATTATTTTCAGTTTAAATTTATTTTTTTTAATAATAATAATAATAATAATAAATTTTATTGCGACAAACCAATGTTACATCGGATTATTTCAATCCGACCCTGGTTTATTTTATCCTGGATTTACCCGTTCACATCTGTCGAAATTTCAAAGATAACATACGATTTGCACAAGGCTATGACAAGGTTTTCTACTTCACGAGCATTTCTTCATTGCTTCAGAATTTTAAAATTTAGTAATTCTCTAATTTTGAAGGAGCACCGAAATTTACATTTTACCATCAACCCTTATGTGAGAATAACAACACAATTTATTTGTGCTACTATACTCTACAAAACGTAATATTTTGTGTATTTGTTCGAAAAAATCACAATTTTAACTCACACCATGCTTTTTGTACTAAAAGTGGACTAAAACATTATTTTCATTTGACAGCACTGCTGTAGAGATAGTGAAGAAAAAATCACAATTTTAACTCACACCATGCTTTTTGCACTAAAAGTGGACTAAAACATTATTTTCATTTGACAGCACTGCTGTAGAGATAGTGAGTGCGCTGCGAAATTTTACAGAGCTAAGGTAACAAGTGCGTCAAAATGTTTTGACCGCAAGATTGATCCACTCTGCATAAAGCTAACGTCACAATAAAGGTGGCAATGCACATAATCCAAAAGGACTGAATATGTCTTTGTTGAAAATGACATAACTGACAAATTATAATGACATAATTATCACTCGATAATATATTTCTGTTTAATTGTGTATAAATGTATCCTATCAATTTAGGATATTGGCTCTATGACCAAAAAAGCGGGTACCAAATGTAAGTAGTGTATACGTCTGCATATGTAGTAAACGGTCAGAAATTAAAAGCCAAAATTTAGTGCGTCATGTTTATCAAAATTAGAATTACAATTATTAAGGAGCATATTGAAGTTAATATGGAATCAATGGAACATAACCTAAGAAACATTATAAATATTAAAAAATAATATTATTATATTTGAAAATTTTAATTATATAATAATATCCTAAGAATTTCATTATATAATTTACAATGGCCTACGAGAAATTTTGTCATGCATAAATTATTCTCTCATCTAATCATTTTAATTACTGCGAAATTATTTGAATACAGTATATTGAAAAACACAAGCAGTTATTTAGTATCAAAATAGTAAATGTAATATTGTTTGGGTAAAACTATGTCAACACCATAATTTTCCTCTTGAAGTTATAGTATTTATTATTTCAAAATCATTTTGCTAAAAATGTATAAAATGTTTAGGTTCTCTTAAAGTTATTCCATCAGCTCTGAAATAACTTTTTCTAGACCTTACTCCAATAATTTATGATATTTTTACACAATTTGCCATATTAGTTTTTCTGACATCAGAATTTTGGATGAACATTGAAAAAATTAAGTCTAATGCATTGGCACATCTAAGACAATTAGACAGTCTCACTTACAACACCTTTGAACTATTTCAAGTAATTAAAAAACATTAATTAATTGCATCTTTTTAAACAGGAAAGTATTACGTCACTTTTATTTGATTGAAGTAATGATTGTTCTTTTCAAACATGTAAATATTTAATTATTTGATTAAAGTCATTATTTAAAATATATTCTGTCAAGATGCTGTCCTCCTTTAACAGACAGAGCCAAAGTTGATAATGTAACTACTGTCTGATAGTAGATGAAATATAAAGAATTACAGAACTCATAAAATTCTGTCGCTTCCAATTCTTGCTTTGAATTAAAAGGTATGAATCACTTTCTAATATACATGAAAAATGGATCAACGCAGCATGATATATATTT
>CABFPE010000436.1:158847-175889 GCA_900660155.1 Hofstenia miamia
TATATATATATATATATATATATATATATATGCTAAAACTTTCGCATATTTTCAAATGAAATCGCCAAGCTGAATTCTACTGTGCCTTTTATTATTCTACCTTGTAAAAAATTTCACAATTTTTAATGATCCTTCCTTACATAATCTTTTCTGTAGAAATTTTTTAAATATTTTTCAATATATTGCAAAATAGAAGCGCTTAATGACTGCTAATTTACAAAGTTTACAATAAATGATTAAGTGCTTTGCATAATCCAAGTTTGAACCATCAGGACAGCATATTTGTAAATTGAGTCTATACAAGTACATGCTTTCAGTTATTCTACATTAAACCATAACGCATAATAGTCAATGCAAATCAATATAAATCAGCAATATTAAAATATAGTATTAGGGCAACCTGAACTACAGTATTTATTAAAATTGGCAAAAGTGCAGAAAAATAATGATTTGCTAAAGCATTTTATATTATTTTTACCAATAAGAAATTTGAAATACACTATTGTAGCTATGAAAGCTTTAGGTGAATACATAATTCGAGTGTGTAATGGGAAATATTGATCATCACACTATTCATGATTTTGTCCATTCTTATGAAATGTCATTCTTATAAATGGTGTGATTGATGACTCATTAAAATAGTCTGTTCAGCTGTAAATTGTGTTCTTAAACTGCCTCTTTTTAAGAAAAATCTTATTAATGTTCATCCACAAGCAATGTTTATTAATATCATCAAATGATTACATTGACCTACTAAACGAACTGATTTTGTTTCTGATATTGTTCAAATCGATATTCAGTTATATAATCTTAGCCACACTGTATTGAAGAAGCTTCTTGAAGACAGAGGAATTGATTACCAAAGTGAAGCAAAATGCAAGAATTCTGTGAAAGAATTTAATCCTCAAGTCCGTGGTACAATTATGAAAGAGATAGAAAATCAGTAGGCTTCAATTATGTGCTATAAAGCAACTGTCAATAACCAACGTTTCTTATATGTTCTCAATAACCTTGCCACATGTGAGCTAGTTTAGAGTTGTGCACAGTTTTTGAGAAGGTTAATTCTGCTGTAGTTTGCCAAAGTGTGGAGGATACTATAAAAAACTTGGCATTTCATGGGAGAAAGTTTTACATTTGCATCGGATGGTGCGCCATATATGTTTAAGTCTGCATCAATCCTAAAACACCCATATTCAAACTAATACATGCCAACGTTCACTTAATTCACAAATTCATTGTTTTTGCAAAATATAAATTTTGTGGCGCAGGATCCAAATTGATCTTAGAATGCTAAAGCAGATAATTGAGTAAAGCAAAGCGTACATGCAAAATATTTGTATGTTAAATTTCATCTTTTGTATCAACAAATAGTGCGTGTTTATTAGCTTTACTGTTAATGGAATGCAATACAATGTTTAGCTTACAACTAAGTACACGGTATTTGAGAACCACAATGATGCTGTATATGTAGACCTAGGTGTCGCATTAAACTCCCATCGTCTTCTAAATATCAGATGTCATATCGTCTGAAGTAATTATAATAATGTAATATTAAAATATTTCAATGTCCTGATATGAAATAAATTAAATGAATTTTAAGATTTCAAGGGGAAATGGTCGCAGCAATATTTACGAAAATTGTTGCATCGTTTGTACATTTTGTTGTCTATGCACTTTTGACTTTGGAGAATGGCAAAAAGGCAATTGCCATGTGCATGTTTTTTAGGGTTGTGGATTTTTGCTGAATTCATACTGAGTAACCATAAAAAACTTGGTCAGTTGGTATTGAATATCATATAACTGAAATGCGCAGTAGGAGCGATATTCATTCGCAAGCATCTATTGAGCTACCATCGAATCACATTCGTCAGTTTAATTTTAAAATGAATATTGAGTTTGTTTTAATAAATGCTTTACACAATAGCTTAAATTTGTTGTTGCATAGCCAAAGCAGTCTACATTTTCTGGTGTCCTCATAATAATTTATTCAATTTTGCTAGAAAAGGTAGGATTTCAATTTTAAGACTGCACTTAAGTTCTAATTTGTGAAACCAATATCAAAAATGAAGAGTCTGCTAACTTGAAGATGCACATGTGTTCAGAGGCAAAGATAGGGTATGACTAACTTTTTAGAAACGTAGGTTTTCTGAAATAACAGAACACAAAGAAAACTTGAAGAGGAAACTGTACTATTGAAAACGTTACCGTGGAAATTGCCTAGAGGTTCATTGAGCCTGGGTTGGTCTTCTCTCTTATTTAGTTATTCACTTGGGTTTCTGTAGAGCCAGGGACACAGTTTTTTATCGGTCATCAATTATTCAATAGTTTGTTGCTTTCAAATATTCATGGACATGTGATTAGATGGTTTTGGTTGGCGATCGGTCTGACCTTGAGTTTAAAATGGCAGACATTTTGAAATTTGGGTGACAACAATATTTCAACAAGAAATGAACTTGAAGTTTTGTCTGGCTAACTAAATTTTATATTGAAAAGACAGGTTGTTCAAGTTAGTTTGTAAATATCATAAACATTGATTTATGTTATCATATAAAGCATATTTACAAATTTACAACTTTAAAATTGACATGCAAGAATGTAAAATTGGTATGACTTAACAACGCGGGTTAAATACATTAAAGTCATGTCTTAGATGTATATCATTAACTAGTTTAAATTGTTGACAAACATGTTTTGAGAGGAATAATTCCCAAACGAGAACTATATGCTGTTTGTTGATTAGGAGAAAGAAAACCACATTCCGGTTGCAGTGCAAGACATAAATATAAAAATTTCTTTCCCGATCGAATTCTCAAAACGTATTTTAATAAAGTTCTTTTTTCCTGATTTTGTAAATTAAAAACATTATCAGATGTTTTTTTTGTGATTCAAATTAATTATTATAATAATAATAATTATTATTATTATTATTATTATTATCATTATTATTCATTGTTTCATTAAAAATGATTTTAATTGGATGTTGAGAAACTCTGAATTTAGCTATGTAGTAAAAATCGACCTGTTATCAGTAGTTAGATATCACATTCCTGGATTAGTAATTTTAAAACAGTCTTTATGCTGAAGTTTCTCTACCAAATGCACAATTTTCAAGCTTATGTAAATTAACACAATTGCGATCTTAAGATCTGATGGTAAATAATTTGCCTACTTATAAGTTATGACGCACTAGATTTGGCAAAGCATATTGTGCATAGTGCTGTTATATCACGCAATTTGAGAGTGTAATATGACCTATCAATAAATGTACTTGAAAGTGGATTAATACAAGTTTATAGGTTTTCAAAAATATTTGGCATATATTTTTTAAATTCTCTTAGCCTCATTATATTCAGGAATATAATACGTTACGTGATGTAGCAAATAACCCGATTTTTGTATTGTTTCATTCTTTCCATTTCAACAATAGTATCAAATATATTTAATGAATTCTATTACCTTTAAAGAATCAGGTAATGCTTATCAAATCAGACACACCTTCAACACAATTTAAAATATGGAAGTAAATAGAAAACCCTTAGAATATGAATAAATTTAGTTTTCAGTTTAACCATTAACTGCCCTGTTCATCTTTAATTATACAGTCTGTTTTACCACATTTTCATCAATTTTCTCCAAGCTTATTTACAATTTCAAAATTCTGTGATATTGCTTCATCTTTATGAATGCGCTCCTCTGCAATCATAAATATTTGCTTATGAAGTAATTCAAAATATTCAATATTCTTTAATGAATATTCGGATTCTTTAAAGGTCATCAAATCTTCACCATACTTAAAGTTCAAAAAATAAGGCAGCCTATAATGCCCATGGAAGGAACATTATACCCCCAAACTGCTTCACCATTTCTAAACCGACGTCTCAAGTCTTGCGGAGGTGCGCCGTACTCAAGGTCAGAGATGGTTTCCGATTTTATTTGTTCGGATCGAATAATGAGCGTTTAAAATATCTTGAAACAATCATCACAGGTTTTAAAAAATCGTTTGGCCAGCTGCGATTTAATAACATTGGCTTGAATGTACACTATTCTGCCCAATTCAATCAGCACTTAAAGAGTATTTGGAGTTTCATGTGTAGAAAGATTATTCGCTTTTATAGTTTCTCTGTGCATCAGAGGTCAAAGTATAGCGCAAACACAATAATAATGTTTTGCTCTAGACAATTAGCCAGACTACGTATTTCAAGCATTGTTAGGTTAGCTATCAATTTTATGTTCAATCTTTAGACAAATATTGTTCTATATCGAAGAAAAGGAAATAAATTTATGTTTGTTCGGATGGGTTACTTGCCAAATTGTTGTAATGAGCTAATAATAGAATTCGTGTACAGAGGAGATTTTTGCTTAATCAAGAAAAATTCAATGTTGCATTTGATATAGCATTTTGATGTTCTACATCGTTGTTTCTTATGCAATAACTTTATGATTTTATCACTAGAATAGTTGGTTTAGCACTTCGATGAAGTTCAATGATGATCACGATAAAATATGTCTTACTTCTTCTGATAATATTTGTGCTTTTTCACTCGTGGTTCGTTGCAGATAAAAATATTAGGATCCCGTTTGTATGGAAGTACTTGACATCTCCGCTCTTATCATTAAATGAAATCTTTGTAAGTACAATTTTATGTTATTTTAGAAAAAACTAAAACAAACGATTTTTCAATAATATAAATCCACTAATATATCGAGCAAAAATTGCCGAAGTTCGAGGCTGCTAAAATTAAAACTTCGGCCAATTCCTAGTAGTAACGTATATTTTAATACAGAAATATTTGGAATGTAAAAATCTGTAATATAAATATATGTAATGTTTATCACTGTAGATTTTAGATTTATGTAAGAGATTATAAACTTGATAATTCAATGCTATTGACAATTCTACGAAAACTCAGATACTACTAACAATATCTTTTTATACAGAGATTAATTCAAATTTAGCTCAGTAAAGAATTTTTTAAAGAACTTAGGATACACAATGTGAGTTTACCATAAACCCGAATCTGATCCTATCAGAACATTCACTACCAGAACCATTAAGACCCGAAAATTTCCTTACACGAACTCGACTTGACCCGAAAAATAGACTTTGATTCGGCTTGGATCTCTCTACAATCAATTGATGATTAACAGTTGTTTTCTTATAAGATAAACATAATCATTCATTGGGATTACTTATCGTCTTGGATATTTCTGAAATCAAGTGGGTAGGTTTTTGCTTAATCAATATATGCTTTGAACCCCACCCCGACCCGATCCTAAAATTTGACACTCGAACTCAACCCGAAGCCTGAAATAGAGTCGGGTTTAATCGGGTACTCGATGTCACTCCCTTGTAGAGGCCTGTGCATTTATCGAGAAAACTGACGACAAGTCCTTCTAAGCCTATTGTGACCAGGTCCTTGCTTCGTAATAATCTTAGGTTTATCATTACTCTATCAAAAATAACTTTATAACTTCCATGAAACGTTACCTCAAGACTAACTGAACACAAAATAAACAATATGAAGAAGCTATTTAATATTTACTGTCCGACAGAATTGTCGGCAGGAAACTACGTTGCTCGCAAGGTCATGAAGGAGGAGACAGTTTCCCATCCAGTGGTTTTCAGATTTTAGATATCTTATTATTTAGTGAGTTATGATCATTTAAAAAATGATTATAGAACCAATCACAAATTGCAAAGAAATGCCTAAATTATTTAAGGTTAAGACTTTGCAATATCTCATATGACTGACTAACTGAGCCTAATGAGAAATTAACTTTGTTTTGTTCGGTTTTGGATATGCTCAGATGAAGGTAATTTTTAAAATTGTGAATTGTAATGTTTGATAACTCGTCGGCAAGAAAGGCATGCGTAAGTACAAGAACGGCATCAGAAAACATGCGTGCACTTAGTGACGGGCTTTAGATATCGTCCTGTGCAAAATTAGATTTCACGTCGGTTTGCAAGATAACTATTAATCCAACGAATTAAGGTTCAAAAAGGCAAATTTAAAGATTTGCCGTTTTGTCAAAGAGTTGTGGCGTGAGTAAGAAGTGAGGCGCATGTTTTCCAAATATCAAAAGCTAACACAAATTATAATATACAATAAATAACGATGGAAATGAAGGAAATCATTTTGCTACTCAAACCGCCCATCCATCCTACTAAACTAAATTTATAGATGACTAATCAAATTTCAAGTCAAGGCCTGGTTTTGCTTAAACCAAAATATATAAATATTTTTTGGGAAACTGCAAAGCTCAATTCAATATATCATTCCAATTTTAACTTCTACAACAATTGATGATTTTAAAAACTTAGGCTCAGCATGGCCCCACAATTCTTCCAATAACTGCATTTCAAGTAGACAATTACTTTTTGAGGGTAATTATGCAGACACAACTCTTAATCATGGTACCCTTTATGGATCTGCAGTTATTAGGAAAATTGGCTTCAGTACAATCAGAAGAGATCTATACTTCATCGATATTTAATATTACGCTTTATTCTCCACCAACATCATCACAACATGGATCAAATGAAAAAACTGGCCTGGCTATATATGTCCATGGCGGTGGATTCAGTACTGGTAGCGCAGGTAAAATTCTTTATGTTAATACGTCATGGAAACATTGATTGTAAATTTAAATCCAGAAATGCTAATGAAATCGGACAACCTTTACCAATGTATATTTTGAAATTATTTTGGGCTTAGACAGTATTTTCATTAAAGATTTAATATAGGCATGTTGCTGTGTATAAGAGACAGCACTTATATATTCTATACTTCGTTAGCGTTCATTAATTCGCTTTCGATGCCTACAAATTTTGAATGATTGTGTACAAAGTATTAATTTATGCAAATATACGCTTTCTACAAAGTTATAAATCTCCAAAATTGAAGGTAATGCCATAATTGCAAATTTGGCTACATTAACAATAAATATAATTTATAAAACATAGAACATCACACAAACGTAATAATACCAACACATCACATAAAATCACAATTTACAAATCAAATCATTTCAGTTTATATATTTCGTCATTTTTTAAATTGCTTTGATTGTAAAAAATTGTACTGATTAGCATTGTTATATTTTTTCTCAAATTGATAATTGACCTAATATTTTGTGGTAACTTATTCCAGGATCTGTTTGTAGATGTTAAAAAAGAGTTGTTCCATGCTGTAGTGTTTATTTTAATATTATTGATGTATTTACTTGATCTGTGTTGAAATTTAATGAATTGATTTAATGAAGTAGTTAACATACGAAGACTTGTAAATATGTTTGAATAGAATTACCACATTTATGTATTTATCATGGTAATATGGAGAGAACTTACTTTTAGTTTACTAACACTAAACCTAGCAGAAATTGTCCAGGCAAAAATCTTATTTATTCACTGTTGGGTATCTATACTTATGTTATTCAGTAGAGCGCATGTACTAGATCATAAACTAGCTGTTTGCTCTGAGTGAAGCTTTTTAGCTGAATACATTGCATACCGGTGGCCATATTTTTTAAATTGGCACAGGTGCCATCTCACTGGACCATTTTTTATATTTCATTATGTTATTTTGAAGGCTATTGTAGCGATACTTAAAGAAAACTTTTCTGAAAAAAATTTTTGAAGTTAATAACTATGATAAATTTCAATTTGGATGTTGTTACCAAAATGCTTTTGAAAATTTCTTTCTGAAGAAATCTCTGAAAACATTTATTATTTTTCATAGATATTCCAGGAAATAGTGTGCTTATCAGAAGAGTTTGTTTAATTAAAAATAGGTGCTACTTTGATATTTACTTTTCAAATTTACATGAACTCTTTTTCACGAAATACTTGTAGTCACTATATATAATATATTTTCAAAGCGAGTTGAACCAAGTAATGTTTCTAGTGATTCCTTGAAGTTTTCTGACTATTTTTTCTTCACTAAATTCTAGTGAAAATATATTCCTTCACTTTATTGTAAAAGTTGTTGAAAGATGTTCGTCGTTTGTACTTTGTATAGTTAAATATTTTAATTTTTTAAATTTATGTTTTTGTGCCTTAAGTTACGATAATGCATTTTTATGCAAATTATTATAGATATGATTTAGAAGACTTCAGTTTGGTAACTAAATACCTTTCTCTTAAATCCAGAAGGAAAGTAGCTTCAATAGAGTAAGTTTGCATTTATACATTTGTTAATGACTAACGGATTTTAGGAAATATCTTAATATGTGATATTATAAATATTTTCAAAAATCTGAAATAGAGTTGTTCGAAAATGTGATTGTGTAAAGTCAGCTAATTCTTATTACAAAAATTTAAGATTTCATTTCTCCTCTACCTAATGTATATTTAAATAATATTTTCTCAAATTCATTTTTCAGATATCGACTGGCAATTAAGCATCTTTATCCAGCCGCTTCGGAGGACTGCATAGATGCTACGAAATGGCTGCTCTTAAATTCACTAAAGTACGGGTTCGATCCTAATGATGTAGTTCTTGTTGGCGATAGTTCAGGAGGTAATCTAATCATGGGAATCGCAATGAATATTAGTATAATAGAACAGGTAATCATTGAATAATTTTAGACTTTAATTCTACGATATTTTGCAAATGTACAATATATGTTGTAGATTACCAATGGCAATGTTATATATATATATATATATACAGGTGGAACAATACATTCTATTATATTGTATTACTTAACGTTGAGAAATTTTTTACAAAGAATCTGTTGTGCTCCACTTTTAACTACTATCTTTAATATGAAAGTATACAGAATATAAAAAAACTCATTCAAATTTATAGTAAAAGTTTTTAGAGACCTGTTTTTAAAAGAGTTATTCCAATTTATCCTGCTCTGTCCTTACACAATTTTCAGACAGAATCTTACAAGCTTTACCAAAGTGATCCACCAGGTATTTTTTTGAATCATGATTATTAAAAATTGCAATACTTGCAAGAAAAATCATTAAATCAAGCCCTATAACTATAATTTTTAACTTCAATATTAATCCTGCATTGTGATTCTAATGTATCTTAACTTTTTATAAGAAATGATTTTAATTCTATGGCAATGTAAAGAGGATACCTAAAGACTATTTCCATAGATATACAAAGCGCATTCACAATTAAATTGTGAAAAAAAAATTCGATAAAGAGTGTGGAAAATCCCATTAAATCGCGAGCTTAGATCTAAATTTCATTAGTCATGGAAATTTTATAAATTTTGAATGTACAATATTTTGCATTCCATATATATTTATTGTGATATTCCCAAGCAAGCTATTTCATTGAGCAGAATATTGAAGTTGAATTTCAAAAAAAATTGTCACACAATATTTGAAGTTACATTGCAAAAATTAATCACAGTTGTACGGAAATCTCAATCACTGGGATAATTATGCCCACCATAAATATCTGGTATGGTCATAGTTATGTCACAGATTAAAAATTTAAAAGCAATGCTTAAGTGAATCATTCGTAAAATTGTTACTTTCTTTTCTTTGAGTTCGGATCTTATGATCATTATGATTTTCTTTAAATATGTTTTATAAATTTGGCCAAGAACTGCTACAATAAAACAGTCTAATGTAAGACTCAAATCCAATAGCGTACCTAAATAATTTAAAACGATTAAGTAAATTTAATTTTAGTTTGATTTTAGTGAAATTTTAAGTAAATACTTTAAAGAAAACTAAAAAACTCAAGTTTTGTGCTCAGTAATAGCTAAGCGTTTTGCGAAATATTAATAATTAATTTTTGATAGAATTAAGCCATTTTATAGCAACCATAAAACGTTTTTTTTTCAGAAAAGATCAAATTTTTTAACTGTAAGTCTTAATAAAGGAATTTTAGAACCAATAGTTTTCCCTATTAATAGGCCAATCTTCAGAACAATACACTTGACACCATTTCCTCTAATCTTACAATAATGAGTCAAATCTAACAACATATCGGGATTTTAATAAACCCAATGATTGAATAAATAAATGAATGCCTATCTCTACGATAGCTCCGCTAATTGTGTTTTGCATACCAAAATCTAAGTGTAAGTTTCTATAAATGAGCAGAATCAAGTAAACACAGAACATTATTTTTATTTAGTGCTGACATAAATATTCTACAAGACGAATTTTTTACTCATGTAATTTGTGGGTCAATGAGAAGTGGGGCATTAGTGTAAAGCGAATTTTAGTGCAACAACCGTAATTTGTTGCCCAATCTCATGTAAAAACACTTTCCTTTGATTTTCGTAGTCTATACTTATTGGTATACTGACTGAAGATTTTTGATTTAATGAGGGTATAATTACGATTGGCTAAAAACAAATTAACTCTTCATTTTCTCATTCCCAAGTATAGACTATTTTATAAATAGTGTAGCTATTCCTGCGCAGTGAGTGCATTGGGAAACCAAGTTAGAACACGAAATCGGAATGAATTCATTTTTAGACAAATGTTGGCTATCGCAGACAGTTTAGGAAAGAGAAGATAAAAATTATATAAACAATATTTCCACTGTTGGACATTGTCAAGCTGATAACCATAAGTACTTCATATTTGAAATAGTCTGTGTAATGTAGTTCGTCTACAATTCAAGGGGAAATGTAAATTTTTTTTCAAGCAGCATTAAAAGAAGTCCTTAGTTTTGTACCACTTACCCAAGCCGACCCAAAACACATGGTCAAACCTTTGTTGATGTATGTCTGGTCGATTTGTTTCCAGCCATGTGTACAGTTCAATCGAATCACACATAAATTTTATGAAGGCGATCGTTAATGAAATCATGAGAATTCATCAGCAGTATTACATTACATAGCTGAGTTACAAGTTAGCGAAAAAAGCACTGATTCTGCGTAACTTATTAGCATTGCAAAACAAAAAACTCTATGACTAGGGGTGGCAACGGTCAACTATTTGTTGGGTCCGGGTCGGGTTGGGTCGAAGATTTTAGCTTTAATTCCAGGCATGTCGGTTAATCAATAACATTGACATTCCTTGCTGGTTGCATGCATAGATTTCAACATTGGATTGAACAATTGAACAGTGAGTTACATGTAAGTGATTTATCGCATGGCACCTAATGCATAGAGAAGCATTTATTTTCCCACTGCTAACTAACTGTTTATGTATGAAAACACATATATATATATATTCGTTTGTTTTGGTGCAGTCGGTTTAGCCCGTCTCAAGGCCTGTCCTTGACCCAAATTGACCTGCTAGTTTCTAAATAATACACTTATAAAACATTTATGGTGAAGTATGTATAAATTTAAAAAAATTTAAATTTATGTTTAGGCTTGTTGAAACGAAATAAAATGCTTCGCTATTATTCTTACTATATTTTTGGCAATGACTCATTTGCAAACCAACTTGTACAACATCGGCACATTAGCAACAGCATTCTTGATGAATACCTATGCAAAACATCAGAAGAAAATCATTGCGTGCAAATTTTGTGTCAAGGGTAAATATCACTCATTTCTCATTGATGAGCTTAAATTCCACCTATATTGTAAACAAAATTGTTTTAGATTTTTAAATGAATACACATTATCATCAGTTAAGTTAAATAATTGTCCATTTTTGTTCTTGAGCATTATAGATAAATCGATTTGTTAATAATTGCTCAATCGATTAATCGATTTCCAATTAGAGCAATAATTGCAATATCAAATAAATATTTCTTACCCCTGCCCTAAAGGACGTCAAATGTCTTAATAAGATTTGAATAAAGAGTCTTGAAGTGTGGATACCCTGAGCAGTTTAGAGTCAGATATTTATGAACGGATATAATTTCTAAGAAGAAAGCGCAAATTTGCAATATTCCTCAGCAAAATGGGTTGGGTTTAATTTTTTGATAAAAACGAGCTGGGGTTCGGGTCGAAATCACAGCAAGCCAACGGGTCAAGTCTGGCCTTGTGCTCGATTACGACATTGATGGACATGGTCCGATAAGTTAGGTCTATCTCATTAAATTAATATCACCTTGATCCAATTTAGAATCATTTGTATTTGATAAATTTTTCACATTGCTACATTAAAGTTGTGTGTGTTAGAAACTTCTAATCTACAAACTGAATTTGAAATCTGAAAATTGAGATCCACAAAAATATACGATACTAATGTCAAATTTCAAAGTGTATATTATTTTTTTCAACACATTCTTCATAACTTATATTGCTTTCACTTCTTTTGAAGTGACTTGCGTAATAGTAAGTTTTTTAAATTGCGGCACATCTTTTCTAATACCGTGCCCATGCGTCGTCTCTCCTTTGCCATACCTTGCCATGCCCCTGACTTACTCTCTCTATTTTCATCTCTGGCACAAAGTTTTTAGTCATTTTTTCTTAGATAATATTACAAAATGAAAGTTAAATAAATCCTGAATTATTTCTATGGACATAACCTGTGATGTGAAAAGCATAAGCAGTTCCTTTCTCTGAAACGTATGTAGCTGAATAATCAAAAGTTTTTTTCCGAAATATTATATATATTTTGCTTGTAATTTTCTTAATTTATGCTTTGCGCTGAGAGTTTTTAACATTGCTTTCAATAATTTTTCTTTAGCAATCAATGCAAAAATGGAAAGGAGCATTCACGTTTATCAAATATCTTTGACCAGCTGCTTAAAGATCCATATCTGACTCCATTTGCAATGAAGTATGAAAACGCTAAGTACTTACCACCAATTGACTTAGTTGCTTGCAATAACGATGTTCTACGAGATGACTCAGTTATATTTTCAAAGCTTTTGGAAACCTACAATGTCACAACAACTTTAAAAGTATTCGATCACTGCTTTCATGGTAGCATTAATTTCTTTTTTCTAAAAGAAATCGGCACCGAACTGATAGACTATATAGCCCTACTTCTTTGAGCTTCACCAAGGCATTTTGTAAACACTGACAAACTAATAAAAACAAAAATTTGGAAACGTGTACCATGTATATGATGTAACTAGGCCCCTGCAAGTTCACTTTTTTAGGTTTAAGTCGAGTTGGAACCTTAACTCACGAGTTGGAGTCGCGAGCCACAGTTATATTTAGACTGATTTTGTCGTTTGGCTAAGGCATATAAATTCCCGGAAATTTCCTCATAGGAAATTAAACCGTCGATAAATGCCCGTGGTAAATACCGCATCAGAAGATTCCCCATGAGAATATTCCACGTAGAAAATTCCCACGTTTCCTAAATTTAAAACCTAGATTTTGATTAATTATAGACCTAAACCCTAATCCAATTCACAAATCCACGTTTCCTAAACCTAAAACCTAAATTTTCATAATTTTATAGACCTAAGTCACAAATCCCAACTTCCTAAACCTAAACCTGAAATAATTTAAAAATACCTGCATTATTTTACTAGAAATTGGAAACAGTGTTAAAATAATTTCAGCATTTTTAGAATAACAACGGGAAATTTTCAGACGGGATAATTTTCCGAGTACCAGGTATACATAACCGTGCTATATGTTGAGCAACCTTATATACAAATCGAAATAATGCAAAATGTTAAACTAAATACAGAACCAGTCTTATGGCTTACAATTTGAGAAATATAGTGAAGGTCAATGGATTCTTCAAAATTACAGGCAAAAATTGAAGAAGAAAAAGATTCCATTCAAACTAATACTCGAAATGTCAATTTGAACTTTTCTGACCTCGAGTCGAGTTCGAGTACTCGCACTCGCAATGCTCTATAGGTGTAATAATGGAATTTGAATTTAAACACTATTGAATTAGCATTGTTGACAGGCTTAAGCGGATGCTCACATTATTCAACTCATTAGACAAATTTTCCAATCAAGTTCATAGTGTGGTGCTTATGGGCCTCTATGAGGCAGAAGAAACTATCAGTGGCGTAAAAGAAAAATATTTTGTTCCGGGCCGGGCTTGGGCCGAATAATTGGTATTTTAAATTGGGGCGGGCTTGGGCCTAAAAAATCGGCCCAATTCCACCTCTGTAACAGGGCAAAAATTGCAAAATCGACAGTTTTAAGAGCTACTGCTGATCCAACGTATTTTTTTGGCTTAACACAGCGATGGATTCCTTAGTATTTATTTCAAACATTTCTGTTTAAGTGAATTTCTGCTTGTTTGACAATATTAGACCGCCCTTATTGAAAGTCTTTTGAAAGTAAATGGTATATACATGTATATTGTTGATATTATGTGAATATGTGTATTGGGAGGAAGGTCCTCCTGAGAAAAATGTACGAAATATCTGAATATGAAACAAGTGATATCGGCAAAATTGCGAAGTTCGTGAGGCAGAAAAACTTGATATATAGAAGGAGCTGTATTAGAGAGCAAGGCCTTCTATAAACATGGCCCGGAACTGTGCAGCAGAGCATTAAAAGTTAGAGGCCATTACAAAATTAATATAAATTTGACCTATTTTATAAAGGTCAACTTGAGATTGCCCTAAAAATACTAAATGTATATATATATATATATATTCTAGTTACATGTACACGTCGATATAAAAATAAACAAAGCAATTCTTGTTACAAAAATACCACATTCAAACATAATTATTTTTTCTTTTTACAAACAGTAGTTGCACTTTTTACAATTTTTTGCATGTTATTAAAAAATATATTAGAGCAAGAAGCAATGTTATTTGAAATACAATAAAAATGATCACAACAAAAAATAACACTGACATCTGCTTGCTGAAGAAGAAGTTTAATACAACCCAGTCGCAAATTGTTTGAAAATGGTTTGCAGATTTCTTTATAATTAACTGCCAAAACCTCCATGTAGCGAACTACAACATCAACTAATTGCATTGAAGAAATTTTTAAGCAACCTCTATTCAAATCCTGCAAATATTTGTAATATACACCGTCATCTGCATCAGAACTTAAATTCAAAACTTCATGACAATGGAAACAACTTGATATTGCAGGATTCTTCAAAAGTTTGTTCGAAATGTACCCAGCCAGTAACGTAACAACAAATTTCAATTTCTGTTGATTTTAAATCGCAATTATCACCTGAAAGCTGAATTGCTTGTTTTAAAAATAAAGGTTTTTCCAAAACGTGTTTAAGATTGGAAACATCATGTTGCTTCAGAATAGATTTTAACATAATTATTCTTTCAGAACGCTCAATTTCCTGAAGTCCTACCAAAAACCTGCCACCACTCATTTGACGGTAACGTCCAAAATCAAGCTCAAGACTATCTTGATGAAATCTGGCGGTTAATATATATTTTAATGAAGAACTCTCCAATAGAAGTTCGCTAAGATCAGCAAGTGCATGTGGGGTAGTGATAGCAGCATGAAAAGTTTGAGATGTTAGACCTGGTAAACGTGACAATCTCCACTTTTCAATTCATTTACTAAATTCACGTAGTAATGATATTTTGCTATCTCCTTCAGAAATGCATCTGCAAATTCGCTTTGGATGATCATGACACTTTGCATTCATGTTAGACCACCACATATTCCATAGACATACAAAATTTGCAGTTGACACCGCATTGTTGTTGTTGGGTAAATAGCTCTTAATGGCATGTGGAACTTTGTCATCAAAAACTGCTAACGCCAATGCAACATTAAGTTTTTTGTTATCTGGATGTAAAACCGCTTGGTTTAAAGATGGAGCTTTCCGCAGAGTAGATAAATTATCTTTTTCAGAACTATAAACAGTGTTTAAGACTGACCAAACAGCTTTGCTTTTCTCTTTCAAGACTACAGAAAAAACATCCAGGGAAATATTGATAGCTGGCAATGTGAAAGTCGAAAATCTATACCAATTGTTTCAAATATTCTTTATCAAATGTACTGGATCAAACATAAGAAATATTGGAAAAAGACCATCTTTCAGCAAAGCTTTGTACTTACTGTTGTCACATTTGTACTTTTCAAGCAAAATTTTGTACACGCCTATGTTAACACGACTATTATCACATACCAGAGCACATATTCGTAGTTTTGATGACACTGATTCGACTATTGTTTCAATTGTAGAAACAAATATTTCAGATTTTGTTTTTACTAATGGCAATGATCGAATTATGAAGGATTTCTTTTCTTTAAGCAAGTTAATCATAAAACAATATATGCTTTCGTAGCATTCCATGTTTTTATTAATACCAGACAATGTATTCATAAAAAGTTAAAATGCAGTCTGTAAGCTCAGATGAGCATAACAAAGAATCGACGAACACATCCATATTGATATTACCTTGGGGTAGTGAACGCAGATATCTCACTGTTGGCAACAGGGGCCCAGCTAACCGGGAGTGCTGGGGGTGATGCACCCCCACCCCCAATATTTTTTCTCAGGGGGCAGCAAAATGACCATTTAACAGATGTTGCGTTCATTTAATTGTCTACTCATTTTCTAAATTGACAATGCTGTCAGTCAGGGGCGCACCCAGCTTTTTTTCTGAGGAGGGGAACTATTTTTAGATTATATATATATATATATATATATATATATATATATATATATTTTATTATATATATATATAAATATATTTTTACAAAAATTTGATTTGAAATTTAATAATAAAAAAAGATATTTAAATCATAATTATTTTCATCAAAAGCTCGAAAGGTTGTCCCTATATACTAATAGTTTTTTCATGTTCGGAAATATAGGAAAAGCATCCGACAAATCTATAAATTGAGAAAGCCTATTTAGCATATATATCTAAATCATAAAATATTTAATTAGTTGCGTCAAAAAATCAATTCATTACTCCCTTTATTTTAGAACAAAAACATTCTAAGCTTTTATAAATATTTCAAATCAAATTCCTGAATTGTCTCCTTTTTAATCCAAAAAGCCTTTTTTTAAATTTCGATATATTTCTATGAAATTTCATGTTTTTGCATTGTTGTACCTAGTCTAATAATATTAAGATAATCTCTAGTACAAAATATTTTTTAAGGAAATCAATAATCACTTGTATATTTTGGAAATTTAGAATTAAAAAATATAAATCTTGCAAATAATTGAAATAGGTGAGGGCGATTGCTGATCTTTGTACTAGTTATTATATATGTATATATCTATATAT
>CABFPE010000436.1:191296-203243 GCA_900660155.1 Hofstenia miamia
GAACTAGTTTATGCAAAAACTCGCAATTTCTAATATTTAATAAACATACGTGGTAAAACCCACATACGTGTTTAAGACAAGACAAAAATGCAATTTATTCTACATTTTGCTTATAATGATCATACATATCGTACTATTAAATTTGTCTATTGTGTTAGTTTATCATCATTGTTGTTGAGGGAATTCTGTAGGAAGCAAACGCAATGCATATTTGCACATTATGAATTTCACATGGTCGTATCTAAATTAATGGTTAATAAACAAGTTGTTATTAAAAACGAGATGACATTCACAATCAAAAACACATGAATATTAAAAGTTTAAACAAAATCAATTAAAAATGTTTATTAACATACATTCTATTTATGATAAAGTATATAATTAATGTAACATCGGACAGTAAATTCGCAGCAATTCATTAAAATAAAATTATGTTTTTAAAAGAAATATCTGTAAAACTAACTAGAGATAATATTGTAAAANCTCGCAATATGCAATTAGGAAAACCACCTTTTTAACTCAATCTCCCATTAAACGTTTTAAAATCATATAGAGATTGAGAATTTTTAATAATAAATCCTATTTTGTTAGAGTTTCTAGGGCATAGCGTTGGAGAGAATGCCAATATATAATGGATTTCCAAGTATTTTTCTACTATTTGAGAGTCTAAAATTTTCATTTTTCTTTTGGTGATTTGTTTTGTCATTTCAAACAAAATTACTTGCCTTTGGGAATATTTAATTTTCCTTTTGGTGATTTTTTGTCCTTTCGAACAAAATTACTTGCCTTTGGGAATATTTAATTTTCCTTTTGATGATTTTTTTGTCTTTTCGAGCAAGGATATTAAACGTGTACAAACATTATGAAATTTTTATATTATTTTGTAATCACATGAGACAAAGTTAGTAATATTAACTTTTTAAAATACAAAAATAACTTACATTATTGAATGAATTCAACCGTCACCACTTGAATCTTTGTGAAAACTGAATAATGTATTAAAGTGAAGATATCTTTCCGTCATAAGCATTGAACAAAAATGCAAACTTCATGACAGTTTTAGTATAAACTTAAAAAAAGAGAAAGAAATACGTATACACTTAAATTCGACATTTCCTTGTTGTTTTTTGTATTTCGAAGCGTTAATGGTTTTGTTTTTATGTATTTTATTTAATATCGCACGTAAATACCCATTTTAAGGCATTCTACAAATTACATTATGTAGTTGAACGAAAACTTTTACTATTTGCTGAAAAGATTACGCAATATATAGAATACACTTAATAAACATCGTTTGACAAGAGGACTTCTACTGCTAATTTATATCCTCCTGTACATAAAGATAATTCTTCCAACATTTACGTTTGTTATAAATTAAAGTTATGTATGAATGTACTGGTTCTTCCATAATTGATGAAAAAATTACAATTCATTATGAAATAACAGTTAATTGCAATCTAAGGTAGAATTTTCAAAATGTATTTTGTTCGAATGAAGAACAAATATGGTTATGTTTTATGTGAAAACCACCTCAAATTTCAAATTTATTTGGTTAAAAACCGAATGGAATTATCTTTTTGTCTATGAAAAATCATTCCTCAATTTTCAATACTCTATATTCTCACAAATAATTCAATAACTTTTCTTAGGTTAAGCTCTTTAGTGCCAAACTTCAAAGAAAAGGACGTGATTATTGATAAGCTTCATGAATATATATTTATT
The DNA here is from genome assembly GCA_900660155.1 of Hofstenia miamia. NCBI lineage: Eukaryota > Metazoa > Xenacoelomorpha > Acoela > Hofsteniidae > Hofstenia > Hofstenia miamia. Next base: position 193,019 of record CABFPE010000436.1, read on the forward strand.
AGAAATTTCTTTGAGGAATAGTAATTCTAAATAGCTCTATTTATATTTATGAGAATAAATTTATAATTTAGTAACAATTATAATTTAAATAAGATTTGAAAATTACTTTTACAATGCTCTATCTACTAGGAGTAGTTTTCCTTAGTAAGTATCTGTTTTCTATTCATAACTATCTATATATATATATATATATATATATATATGAAATATGCTTTCAAAATCTTAATGGCACCGAAAACTCTTGTGGATAGACATTTCAGGTTGCTTTACAAAATTAAAGACAGATTACTTGATAAAATCAGTAATTTTTCATGTTTTGTAATGTCTGTCTATTTGATATTCTACAAAAATACGATATTAAAACGTATTGTAGTTAACAAAAAATTGAAAAATATTATTATCAATATCGGAATGAAATTTGTGTGTTTAATTAGAAATCGAATAATTTGTTTATTATAGAAACTTTTCTCTAACAGTTTTAATCATTGATTGACATTTAAGATGATTATTATTGGTTGAACTTTCCAAATAAAATAATTACATAATTTTTTACACTTAAGTATGTGTCACTTAAATATATTGCCTATGAACTGAACATACTTTAACATTGAGTTTTTCAAAAAATACAAAATTTTCACAATTACTTGTTGGTTTCTTGAATCTCGGAGAATATGTCGTCTAAGACACAGTTAAAATTGCAATTAATTTACTCCATCTAAAATTAAGTGTTTTATTTTACTGGACCAGGTGTTTCAAAAGTTTTAGTACAATATATTTGTAGTTATTTATTATATGAAAATGAATAAAAAGCTTACAAAGCAATTCAAATTTAGTTAGAATATTACTCGAAAACATTTCCTCCTTATTCGTGACACAGATGCACCCTCTTCTCAAAATCTCTCAAGGTATCTCAATACATTCGCAAAGGAATTCCTTTGATTTTCTCTTCAATCACTGACCTCAAGGAATGAAGAGTTTCGTAGCGTCTATTGTTGGCAAAAACCAAGGATTTGAGATAAGGCCAATACCAAAAATCGCAGAGAGTAAGGTCGGGACTCTTTGCAGGCCACTCGATCGGGCCACGACGCCGAATACATCGACCATTCAACTTGCTGCCTAATGAGAAAAGCGCCATCTTGCTGATAATGNAACAAAATTACTTGCCTTTGGGAATATTTAATTTTCTTTTTGGTGATTTGTTTTGTCCTTTCGAACAGAATTACTTGCCTTTGAGAATATTTAACTTTCCTTTTGGTGATTTTTTATCCTTTCGAACAAAATTACTAGCACTTGAGAATATTTAATTTTCCTTTTGGTGATTTGTTTTGTCCTTTCGAACAAAATTACTTGCCTTTGGGAATATTTAATTTTCTTTTTGGTCATTTGTTTTGTCCTTTCGAACAAAATTACTTGCCTTTGAGAATATTTAATTTTCCTTTTGGTGATTTTTTTATCCTTTCGAACAAAATTACTAGCATTTGAGAATATTTAATTTTCCTTTTGGTGATTTTTTATCCTTTCGAACAAAATTACTTGCCTTTGGGAATATTTAATTTTCCTTTTGAAATTGATTGATTTTCAAAACACATAGTTGGACATTATAAAAACACAACAGCAATCGTTAAATGATTTAATTTACATGTTGTACATTAGGTATTAAAACAACTTAGGAACATTTTCTAAATATAGAAATAAANTGAAGAGTTTCGTAGCGTCTATTGTTGGCAAAAACCAAGGATTTGAGATAAGGCCAATACCAAAAATCGCAGAGAGTAAGGTCGGGACTCTTTGCAGGCCACTCGATCGGGCCACGACGCCGAATACATCGACCATTCAACTTGCTGCCTAATGAGAAAAGCGCCATCTTGCTGATAATGTGAACTTTTAAACTATTTGAATAACTATCGAACATCTCATTCCTAATTACTTGATTTAACGCCGGTTTAGTTCATAAAACGCGAACAAAAATCTTATACTAAAACTTTTGAAACACCCGGTATTAGAACTTTGGATGAATATTTGTACATAGCATTTGCCAATTTACAAATATATACAGTATGGGTGAATATACAAATTAATGACCTAATATGCAAATTAATAAATGATTATAATTAGTTCTATAGATTGAAAAATTCAAAAATTTAGCAATTTTTCAAAAAATTGAGTGCAATTAACATCGTACACTAGGTAATTTAAAGTTTATTCACATAAATATCATATATTTATAATACGCATGGGCCAAAATATAACGGGAAATAGTCAATGTGTAAAATATCATCGAATTTACTTAGCCTTAAGACGCCTGACGTCCAGTCTAAAGGAAAAACCGTTCTTCTACATTTACAAAGAATTGTGATTCATGAGCTGATATATTAGGGAGCATGCAATAATGAAATGTTGAAAGTTTCTATTTGAAAGTATTTCGGTGGTTGAAGTTGTTGAAAAGATTATAGCAAATTTCGAATTATTGAAGATTGAAATTTCATCCATACCAAATGTTCATGTATTTATACGGTCCCAAACCCAATGAAGCATGCAGTGCGCAAAGTGAGAGTTGTTAATGATTTTATAAAATTACATTTTAGGTTGTGGTGTGAAGACATCAGCGAATGAATCGTTAGTGCAGAGTGAAGAAAGACTTCGAGCATATATTAATACCAAGATTAGCAAATACACAGTGCCCAATTTAGTCGACAAAACAGTATATTTTAGCTTAGCTGTCTTCCAGATAATAGATGTCGTAAGTTTTGGTTAGTAAATATAATATTTAAGGGCATGATAAATTGAATTAAATTGACCTAGAATATGGATTGGTAAAAAATAATTGGGCGCGAGTTTGAAAGAAATGCCACTGTATTTTAATGAGCGCTACACGAGGCAAATGGTTCAATTTATCAATTTATAAAATTCTTAATAATAATATATCGGAACGATATATTTACAATATAATTTAAAAAATCATGTTAGAAACATCTTCATAAATACTTACATCTATAATTCCCAGGTGTGGCAATTTACTCAAAATTTCAAGTCGCAGGTTTCTTATGTGCGAGCGAATTCGTAGAAACAAAATTACAAACTATCTTTAATATTTTGTATGAAATATTGCATTTCTTCTTTATTACAATGATGCTGATATATTACAATCGTTTTTTCCAATACCCGAAAAAAATCTAGATACTTAATCATTTATCTTCATGGTTCTTCGTGTTCCTAAGAGTTCTTCTTACAACCTCAGGTATTCTCAGTACAAGTGCATATATATATCGTCATTATTCAGATGAGAAAAACGTTCCCTTCCTTTGAAATCACTCTCTTGGTCTCAGTTCTATTTAGTTCCATTGGATTACTTTACATTCCCGTCCCATCCCAATCTCAAGTAATTTTCTAATACCATAATATCATAGTCACAGCAAAGCTTCCATTTCGTCAATAGGCAAAGACTAACAGTAACATTCTGAAATCCTTGGTCACAGATTATTTATTTTTGGTCCCAGTCCAATTGAATTTTTTACTTCTCAAGTCCTAGTCTCAGGCGGCCTGAAAAAATAAATCCCATGGGACTAGACTTTTTTGCCGAAGTCTAGTATGTAGGCCCACCAACGTTTCCTTGTAGAACATTTTGATTACTTGGTAAAGCCTCTGAATAAACTTCATTGACAACTGTGAAATTCTGTCTGTTTTTAAGGAAAACCCTAACCTAGATGGATTTTGAGGCTTGTGTAATTGGTTATTAAACTTTAATAGAGAGCATATTTATTAGGATATTTTCAATTAATATTGGACTAAAAGCAAAATTTTTTTCTGGAATAGAAACAAATGCAAATCCAAGGAGTGAAAATTATGTACAGCACTAAAATTATATAAGCCTGTGCAATTGAGGGTCCTATTTTCTCTGTGTCTATACGTATTTAATTTAATAATTTTTAATTTTTCACTAAAGTGCAATATTTAGTTGTGTTCTTATATCAATTTTCATTTGTTATTGAATTGAAATGCTGCTGCAGAAAACTTAAAGAAAAAATTTGAGTTGTACATAATGATTTAGTTGAACAAAAGAAAATGGAGATGTATTATAAGATATTGGTGTGTATTCATTTATCGATGTTTATCAATAATCTTAATGGTTAATCATAAATTCTTGCATGAATGGCCAGTCACAAAAATAATTAAGTTGATTTAAAAAATTGTGAGTATTATTTATGAAGATAGTATATTTTATACATTGTAATAATTTACACCGGTTACCATTCTGTGAATGTTGAACAAAGATATTCATTTAATTTATATCCCCTGTTTTTCCTAAATAATTAAAAGATTTGCGTTTTCTATTTTCTATTGCATAATTGAATTTTTACTATTATGGTTTTTCTCAAACATAATAATTTTTGATATTAGCTCTTGTATTGAGAATTAATACAATTAGGTTAAGAACTTTATTAAAATGGTACAATGTAATTACACCACCTATATAGGTAGAGCTCCATACAAACTGTTTGGTTAATTACATGTGTCGTTGACCCTCAGCATTTACCTTTAAACTTGTCATACATGTAGTACAGTTCTCAGATTATTTTTCACAACACGAAGTTAAGTCTAAAAAATACATTTGCTTAACCCTTTAGCGACCAGGAGAAAAAATTTTTTTACTACCACTGGGGTAATTTTTTCTCCAAGACTGTTAAATCGTATTTTTACTCCTTAAGTGAAAAAAATATTAAATATATTTTCTACATAGCAATCAAAAGCGTATAGAAGAGTACAATTTAATTAAGTACATAGATATTTATATCCATTCAATTTAGAACTATAGTTTTGTTTCGTTAGAAAGACTAACAATCATTAGAAACAGTTTTGAATGATATTTGCAAACAGTCTTGCTTAATAAATTACATTGAAATGCCTCTTAAGTGCAAAAATTTTTAGCTTGCGTGAATATAGTTGTACATGGGGCTAAAATGTTAATGTTTACTGCTCGCGCAAAAATCTTAAATTTTCAGCAATTTCACTATCAGTGTTTCTCTTGTGCAGTGGGCAGAGATAAAAACGTGCGTGCTTCGTGCACATTCCACACTACCTCAACAGAAAAAATGACAACTTCCTCAGCTGCAAGACTTGAACCCAGTTCTAGTACTCTTCCAGTGATCACCAATGAAGTTTCGTATAAAGAAAATCCTTTTGGTTACTCCAGAAATTGCAGTCTTAGGCAGAACCTGTGAAACGTTGTGCACATATTTAATGCCTTAGGCAAGTCTTCTCACATATAATGATTTTATTTTTAGCCTGAAAAAGTTATTTCCGACATGGTTACCATTGGCCAGAAAATTTGTTGATGATCAGAGAGAAAGGTTATTGCATCCTACTCTCTTTTCTTCAATCTTTAATGCATCTGTTTTTTAACCTGTCAACTTTCCAAAATCGACATCTCCCTCAACTCCAAATTTTAGCGGGTGTTGGATTTGAAAAAATTAAAGATATCATCGTGATCATTAGACGACATCTAGCATCCTGTAAAGTTATAGAGACAAACTAAATTTTCACGATTTTTAAGAAGATTACACTTTGTACGTTCCAAAATTTGCGCGTTTAGGGGTTTTTCTTGTTGCTCAAATGAACTGATGCAGAATGAATTAGATCTTTAAATAAACTGCATAGCGTTAATGTAGCAAAAGAAGAATTGGCCATTAAATTCTACATTGGTATTTCATCACCTATAAGGAAAATGTATGCAGTGATGAGTGCTGACTTTGTTCTATTTTATTAGACTCGCTTTTGTATAGTTGTCATCAATTTAGTATGAAAATGATCTAAAATTGCTGACTTTTTTTTATGTTATGCATATTTTTATTTTTTCGATAAGAAGTTTTGATTAAGTGTTGTTCAGATAATTTTTGATGTCATTGATACAGGCTAAAAAATTTTAGACTTGCAAGTTTCCCGATAATATTTATTTTTTGAATTTTTCATAGTATGCATATTTTGTGACATTGAACTAATGTTTAATTTTTTACATGCGTTATCGTACTTAGGGCCAAATGTAAGTTTAACATTAAGCAATAAAACTTCATTCCTATTATATCAACAGAAAGTGGGAGTATTTCTACATACGCATATTAATACATATTTATGAAAACTATTATCCTAGAATATGCATAATTATTTATTATTGCATAGCAAGATTTATGTAGTCAAAATTATCAATTTATAACAATATTATTTTACACTGTTCTACTGGTTAGCTATCGTTCTATCTAACAATCCTTGATCCATGGTTAGCCTATAGTGTATATACGTATATATCTTAATAAATTAAGCAAAATTTCCAATGAAAAGATTGATTGATCGAGATGGTTTCTATCAAAGTAAATTGACTAATGATGCAGGTTTAATTCAAGTATGAGAATTGAAAAAAAATATTTTTAGAAGGAAAAAGAAAACAGCATTTCTCTGAAGTTATATATTTTTTGTGTAAGTATTTTTTTGATGCTTGAATATCATCATATCTTCTTATATATATATATATATAAGAAGATATAATATATTATATCTCAAGTTGTATAGTGGTGGTAGGTAAGCTGAAAAGATTAACTGAAGATGTAGCTAAAAAATGATTTTTGATTAAATCTATTCGCCGAGAAATATTGAGAATTATAAAAAAATATAATTAAATCGAAATTCAGGGAATCCAAATTAAATTTGTGAGTAACCTAGTAATCAATCTAAAAAGTGAAGTGGTCACTAAGTGTTGTTTGCCATTATTTTCTGATTTATTTGAAATTATTTTTGCTAGACTTTGTCTGCAAGGCTGTTAATTCAATTGAAAATGAATTTGAAGGCCGTTATAATGATAAAAATTTACACTTGTAGAAGTTCATTTGCTCGCTTTTTAGTGGAAGCAATTTTTTGCAACTGCCCATGGTCGTTCTAAAGGGCAAACTTGTTTTTTGAAAGATATCAAGATCAAAGCCTATTATAAAATTTGGAAATACTGAGAAAAGAACAAACTATTATTGAACGTGAAACTTTGTACTAAACTATATTGCTGAGACTTAAATGCTTGAAAAGATTCACTATTTTTCAATAAAAATTCAAATGCATTTAAACAAAATTTAAGTTTTCTCCATTCCTAATGTTCAGGTGATCAAGATGTCAAAAGCCCATAGAAACAACAAGCAGCTTTAACTGCTTCTTTATATGTAGATAGTACCAATACTTCAGGCATGGGGTGAGCAAAGTAATAAGTTTTTTAACAGTAGAGGAAAGAGGAGTCACTCCTCTCTCTTGTGGTGCTTTAAAATTTTTCAAAAGACCAAAAAAATCAAAAATCTCTGAACAGTTAAAGGTTAACAATCAAGTCTAATTGAATTTACTGGAACAAAATATTTCAGGGCTACAAGGCCAAAAATCGCCAATTTCTTCACATGATTATCGCACAAAATGTCCCTATTTCAGAATGTTCAAGCTGGGCCCTGGTCCAAAATGTATTAAATATATCCTGGTGCGACTTGGCTTGCACTATTTACATTTCTTAGCAAAACCATTAGTTTTTCGAATGTGCTCAGAATTATCAAAAATTCAATAATGAAACAAGTCGAGAAGTAAAACTTGGCTTATTTGGCCCTTGAAAAAGAACATCTAACTCAAGTTGATATTAGTGATTCATTAAAGTTGGAAGGAAAACTTTGGTTTCTTTACTTTTAAATATATTCGTAATTTTTAAGTCTTAATTTTTTGCGGAAAATTATCAGCAAGCAATTATCACTAAATCAACTATCCCACTTAAAAATGTGTCAGTCCTTCCTGCAATTTTAGCCCGGCAACGTCCCTGCGCTAGCACTTCACACATGACCAAAAAATTTCATGAAGTTTTCCCCTTTGTTGATTGAAATGAAGCGTATTGCTTAATAATGGTCATTTTCTCTGGAAATTATAATGAATTACAAGTATACAAAATATCAAACTATGTATTTCCATATTAACAAGTTTCTTACAAACATGCAACTAAATAAAATATTTAGAAACCTAAATTTTAGGCTTACATCGTTTCAGACTTACATTGGAATCCGAAGGAATTTGGAAATATATCATCATTGGATAATAAGGATGAATGGTTCTGGGATCCGCAAATTGACATCCCTCAGTTGTAAGAAATTATTTAAAAAAATTCATATTGTAATTTTGAGACTCATTAAAGTTAGCACATCAAAATGTAGAAAACTTAGTCCTTTAAGTACAGAAGGGGTGTGTTCAAAATTGCAAGATAATGCTGCTAATTTTAAAATACTTTTCGGCCTTTTTTATAAATTTGATTGCTTAGCACATATTTACATAATATTAATAATAATAATAAGAGACAAAAGCAATTTATTGCAAAAAATCTTTGGTACAAGACTATAAACTAAAAACTATTTACAAAATAATAGTAACATATACAAATATAATATAATTGCGTGTGTGTGTGTGTACATTATCTAGGATCATACGAAATTTTCGAAAGGAGTGTATTATTTTCATTAAGTATGCATTGTCTATGAAAGAGGGGAATGTTCGCACTTTTTTTCTAAATTGTTTGTAGTTAATTTCCATTTTAATTTCATGGTCTAAGTTATTCCAAATTTTAATTGCTATGTGGTGAAAACTATTTGAATGTTTATCTAAGCATAAAAATTTTTGAGAACGTTCATTTAACTTAATATATTGTTTTAAAAATGAAAGAGAAGGTGTACCAGATTTACATTTAAATAATATTGATACCATATGCATTTGAATTCTGTAATAAGGAGCTAATGTTTTACATTGAATTCAATAGACGGATGAACTGTCATGTTTTTGCGCATAATTAAGTGTTTTAAGAGACAAATTGAAAGTTTTAGTATGCGATATTTTGAATTTATGTTTGGAAAGAGAAATGAGCAATATTGAAAATGAGATAAACAAAAAGAATTTATTAATTGTTTGTGATGTATATTTGAGACTTTTCACAGATGATAAAGATACCTAACTCCAGAAGCCATTTTTTTTTAATTTTAGTCATTAAAAATTGTTCGAAATTTAAATCATTGTCAATCTCAACACCCAAATAATGTATTGATTCACATTGCTTTATTGGTACTTGATTTATTTTTAGTTCAATGTTTTTTGTGAGATTTTTAAATGTTTTAGGCGTGAAAATTATAAATTGCATTTTTTCAATTGATTATTTAAAAAATACTTTGTTAAATGTTCGATGCCATTTTGGAGAATTTTTGTAGCATTAAAGGCATTTACATTAGTACTTATGAGACATGTATCGTCCTCATCCCAAAAAACAATAAAACGTTTAGAAGACGTCTTATAACACGTCTTAAAATGGTTTAGAAGACGTCTATAAGACGTTTAGAAATGGCTTCTATGTCAGGTGTAGAAGACGTTTAGAAATGGTTAAGAAGACGTCTAGAAGACGCCTAGAAGACGTCTAGAAGACGCCTAGAAGACGTCTAGAAGACGCCTAGAAGACGTCTAGAAGACGTTTAGAAGACACCAAGGAAATGTTTAGAAGTTGCTTAGAAACATTTAAAAACCTTTAGTAGACTTCATATTTAAAAATTACTGATAATATATTTTTATAATTTTAATAGTTCTGCTAAAAGAAGACAAAACTGCACATCGGAGCAAAAAAAATTGCTGGCAGCCAAAGAAATAATCAATGACAAACGTATTGTCATAGCTATTTCATTACAACAGTCAAATTCGTAATTTTATAATTATGAAATAATTGTATTGGTATTCTGAAAAATGTACTGCACTAATAATTTTGCGTATAATAAATTTGAAGGGAACATTTTTATTCTAAGTAAATTTAGAAACAAATTTTCGAAGTATCGTTAAAAAATATATTGTCAATAAACTTTGTTCTTGTTAACGGGCAATATTCACTTAGTGCTAAAGCTTTGCATAAATTATTCTTATAATAACTTGAATATTCACATATTAAATATCTAAAGTATCGATTATATTGGTTCAACACCGATTCCCCGTGTAGCTTTCATTTGACAATTGCAATGGCGGGAATTTAGTTCACATTATTCCTCATGTTGGTTTAATTTGACGTATTCAATATTGAAAGCGCCTGTTTACATGGTTTCTTTTTGCTGATATTTATCAAGCAATATAAAAAATAATAGGCTAACGTCAGTCATTTACCTAACCTAATTAACACAGACCAAGTGTTTGCTGTAATTATTGC
>CABFPE010000436.1:221236-246083 GCA_900660155.1 Hofstenia miamia
ATATATATATATATATATATATATTAAAAATAGACCTCAATGCTCACACGACAAAGTCATGAATCAAACTGAAAAAATATTTTATTTAATAATATCCATACAGATTCATTAAATCTTACTCGCTTAGCATGCATAAATGTTAAGCTCTTTTTTTCATAATGATGTACATGAATCAACTGAAGATTTAGCATTAGTGTCAACAATGGCATGTTGAATCAATCCAAAGCTATTATTGCTCTATCTTCGGGCTGTTATGATGGTATGTAAAAGTTTTGCATTTCTTCAAAAATCGTCTTGGATTGCAATATTTAATAACTATCTTAATTCTCAAATGCAAGAAATATCTTACAAGTAACTATAGTCCCATGAGACTCGTTAAATTTTGTTTAGTTCGTTATCAATTAGATAGCTTTTCGATTCACACTGAATAGATTAAATACTATCATAAAATGCGTCTATTACTCAGGAGAAATTTTTCTGAAACGTAGATATAGGGCCTATTATCAAAAATTGTCTAAGCAGCCAATATTTTTCTCCATCACATGTAGAAATTGAATGCAAGAATTCTGTAGCTCTTCAGCTGTATATGAAGTGACATTTGTCTGTAAAATCATATTGTGGTCGAATCTTCTCAATAACTGAAATGCTTAATTGATTACTGACTGGACCGAAAACTTACTTGTATACCCATTAGTTTTTACTGAAATTACATCTAATCTCTATTGATTTTGATTGCTTTCTGGAGATCTATTTTAATGTAATGATGTGGTATCTTGGAAAATCATCTTCATGATAGCATAAATTTACACTTAGAGAAAAAGAAAAATAATATTTGATACATCTTCTTATAAAATTTCAAAAATTCATTCATAAATATACCTAACTGAGAACATAATTTTTACAGACCTAATGTTTAAATTTTCAAATATTCCATATGTGGAATTTTTACGAAATGGTAAACCCACACATTATATACTCGCCGCTGAAGACAATAGGATAATATTAATAATAATTTTAAAATGCATATATGCATATATATTGTACAATCAGGACCTCCACGCAACAGCAATTCACATCGTTGCTGCTGGGAGTCGTTGCTTCCACTATTCATGTTAATTCCTGCTACGTTCCCGTGCTGCATCTACCCATTGCTTGCGCCGCTTATTTGCTTACATTTTAGTTCTGCCTTGGCAGGTTATTACGTTGTTTAAATCAGTTTGTATATATAGGGCCTCAGTGTGCGCAAACATTTAATAAAACTATTTTGGATTTGATAGATCATTCTCTTACTCATATATGCTTATTACTGAGATGATCATGAGCAGCTCAACTTTCTAGAAGCTGAGGGGGAGTAGGCCAAGTTCATATTTGGGCGTGTAGGATCGTTCTGGCCCATCTATGAAGGAGGCTTAAGCCCGTTTAGTTTTGGGTGTAGCTGATCCAGACATTCGTTTATTCTAGATGGCAGCTTTGATGTCTCACTTTGGCACTAATTGCCATGTATTCTTATGTGTTACTGGAGTTCATATTCGCAGTAGTCTATCTATGCTATTACTAGTGCTTACTACTTTAAACTGTCTATGGCTAAGCAGTCACATGAAATGTATTATATCGAGACTAGATACTACACTATCACTATGTTTTTGCCTAACTTATCGGCTCGCTATGTTGATGCTAGATGGTGACCCTTGTACGTTAAAGAACACTCTCTTTTGGTTCTCTAAACTTTGACACGTTATTGAAATTGTAAGTTTTACTATATTTGCCAAGCTCCGCCACCTGTCATGCCGAACTGTATTAACTATTACTCTATCACTGGATAAATTCTTAAGCCCTCTCGTACTAATCTGGACACCTACCGCCTGTTACAACTGCTATATCTCCCTCTCTCCCAGCTTACTCACAAACATGGTTAATTATACACTCTCAAGCTTGAAAACTCTTAACAAATCCGACCTCATGGAAATCATAATGGATCAAAATGATCATATTTCTAATTTGGAAGAAAAAATGGAAGACCTAGAAAAATGCTTATCTCAAATTGAGTCGCCCCAATCAGAACCCAACTATGTCACACAACAACAATTCCTAAATTTAGAGTCATCTATTCAAGAAAATCTAAATGTCTTCTGAACAAACATATTAGAAACGGTTACAACACTGATGCAACCACAACAAACCTCAGGCTCATACTCTCACCCACAGCCACGATCACCACTGTCAAGCCCGCTTCATCTCTGACCGCCATCACCACCACTGGCTCCCACACCTCCAGCAGCTGCAGACACAAGTCTCAACATGAGATCTAAAAAAAGAATATCATTGCTACAAGATCAACCAATGAAAACAGATATAAAATACAAAAAATGCCCCAAACTTTTACAGGAAAATTCGACATAAAAGGACAAACCTTCCATGAGTGGATGGTGCTCTTTGAAATCTATCTAGTGCAACAGCACAGACAAAACAAAACAGAGCCACCCAAATGCCTCTTTCTCAAGGATTGAGTGCTACAAGTTTACCTCAATCTTGACGCCACAACAAAAGCCAACTATGACAAACTATTCACAGCCATGAGCGATCACTTTGACAATGAATGTACAAGGAAGAAGTATCAGATACCAACTATATACATGTCGCTGAGAAAAAGACGAGGATGTTATCAGCTATATTTATAAAGTTGATCATCTGCTACGTCTATCTCAAGAAGAAGACAGGTACTACCCTCAAGATTTATATTTGTATATTCATGCAGGGTTACCACAGACCATGAAAACATGATTTGAAAATAAATGTGACATCGAAGATGACATTGACACCCTCATAAAAAAGGCAGTCAATATGCAACTCACTCTAGAAAACAATGAAGGGTCAATCAGCAAAGAGGATACCAACCAACAACCTTGTTCCAACCCCGCCACACACCCATGAAAAAAGACAAATTACAAAAAGAAATCGAGGAGAAACCAGAAGACTTTCCTTTCATTAAATGAAAAAATGTGGCAAAAAGTTCACCTGAAACCAGAATGCAAAAAAATCATATATCTCGTCAATGAAGACGACTATTAGACAGCTGAAGACCTGGAACACCATGAACAGTCCGACACCACTGAAGAAGATTTAAATGAATAAGGGCGCCAGTCCCAGACCAAGCTAAGGAATTGTTGATCATCAGACCTATTGGAATGAAACTTAATTCTGTTAAAAATCAACAACCTTAACATTAAAGCTACAGTCAACACTGGTGCATCTGTAACAATAATGTCAGACACATGTGCCCACAACATAGGATGGAGAAGAGAAGACATTACCTTAAATGATACAAGACTAATAAGCACATCTGGACACTACGTTAATATCAAAGGAACCATGAAAAATGCAAAAATCACAATCAACAACATCAAGTTTGAACAAGATGTCCACATCATCGATATGATGGACCAACAATTACCCTATGATATGATAATTGGCAGAGACTTCCAAGCAGAAAACAACTGCCTCATTGATTACTCAAACAGAACATTAACTATACAAGAGGATAAAAACGTCTCAGTATCACTCACCACAAAAAGCACTATTGCTTTGGAGGTCTCCTTACCAAAAACTTAAGACTGGAGCCTTTCCACTGGCAAGTAGCAAAAATAATACCGAAAACAAAATTTGAAGGAGATGCAATAATAACAAATCTATATGGAATGAAAAACTTGCTAGTAATTGTTCTCAATAACATCATATCCATTCACAACAACATAGGATATGCTGAAATCCTCAACAACTTGAATCAAACCATCCCTCTGTGGCACAATGCCATTACAATCACCAGCATGCCCTTGGAAAAGTACATAACCAAGAATAACCAAGTTCTCTTCTCAACCACAGATCAAACAACAATGAGTGATGGATACATCCCGAAATTAATGCCTGACTCTCATCCTCACCTCACTGAGGAGGAATGAGAGATCATCAACAATGTTGTAAAAAGCAATGCTGCTGTATTCAACAATGAAGAAATAAGCATAGGAAAAGTGGTTGGAGTCGAACATCAAATAAAAGCAGTACCACATAAACTGTCACATCAACCATGTCAAAGAGTGCCTCTGCACCTACAAGATCAATACGCCAAAACTCTATCTGAGCTATTAAATCATGGCATCATAAGAAAGATCCACAGCCTGTATGCCTCACCAACTGTCTTTATAAAACAGGGCGAAAAACATCACCTATGCATTGATTTCATGCAAGGGTTCAGATGCCTACCCACTGCCATGCATAGACAACATCCTCTACAATGCAACCAGGCATAAAATCTTCTCCACACTTGACCTCTGCAAAGCTTATTGGCAGGTTCCCATGAGAGAAGAAGATATCGAAAAAACGGCCTTCATCACACCATATGGCCTGTTCAAATGGCTCTACATGGCCTTCGGCTTATGCAACACCCCTGCAACCTTCCAATGCTATGTCACAAAAATCCTAACCAAAGAAAATTGTAAACACTCTGAGGGTGTAGCCACATACATTGACGACATCTTGATAGGCTCAACCGCCATCACAGAACACACGAAAGAGCTAAACACAACACGACGACTACTTCACAACTCTGGACTATGAGTAAACGTGAAGAAGTGTATGCTCCCTAAACATCATGTCCTCTTACTCGAAAGAAATGTAACACAAGGTAAAATAAAACTGAAAGACAATGCAAAATAGCTCGTAGACAAGATCCAAGCTCCAAAAACATCAATGACGTCCAACAAATTCTTGGTTTTATAAACTACTATCAAATGTTCATTCCCAATCTTGCCAAAAAAAACCAAACACATGTCAAACTTACTCAAGAAACCACAACAATTCACCTGGACATGGGAACACCAAGAAGAGCTAAATATGTTTAAAAAAGCAATTAAAAACATTGAATTGCTAAATTCACAAACATTGACGGATCTGTTTGTACTAGACTGTGATGCCAGTACAGTTGCAATTGGCTCAACACTCAACCAATACAGTGGTTCAGCCAAAAACTACATGATAGCAAAAAAAACTACAGAGCTACTAAACTTGAAATGTTAGCCCTCATTGAGTCACTGAAGAAATTCCACCACTTCTTGATAGGAGAAAAAACATTTACTGTACGAACAGACAACAGCAGCCTATGTTGGCTCAAGAAATACGCTGGAGATCACTCAAATATCATAGCGAGATGGATAGAATACCTGCATGAATTCAACTTCATGATAGAACATTGCAAAGGCAAACTTCACACAAATACTGATATGTGGACTGCTCTACCTCAATACCAAAGAGACCTAAAAAAAGAACAAGGTCCTTCATGACAATTTCACTTCATACTGCAATGCCAATAGGAGAAACTACCAGATATAAATACAGATAGAAATGGCCACCCAATCAAACCCATGCTTTTGATCTTCATCAAAGATGAAATAACATAAAACAAAATAGCAAAAGCTCAGGCCAACAACAAAATCCTCTGCCAGATAATACAACATGTAAACGACCCTACGTTCATTATGGACTGGATGTTGACACGCTACTATCAAAAACACACATGGAAACTAACAGATTCTGGCATCTTATATGCAGCAGCAAAAACGCGGAACTTAATTGCATTACCAGAATACTACAAAAGAGAAGTCATCAAAAAATCCACAAAACAAGGACACAAAGGGGTCTACCAAACAGAACTAACCATTCATTAAAATTTCGTCACCCCCTATTTAAGACCAACTATAGAAGATGTTATATACAAATGTCAATCGTGCATTCTGCTCAACAAATCTCGCTTCCTGGGACAATGAGCCCCACTCAAAAAAATCTCAGCTGAACACACAAACTCAATAGTCAACACTGACGATGAAGGATACTCCTACATATTGGTAATGGTCGACCACTTTACAAAGCACTGCAAAATGATACCAATATGAAACATAAAAGCATCAACAGTTGCTGAAGAAGTCATCAACAACTGGGTGTGCATATTTGGCCCAATGACTCAACTCAAAACAGACCAAGGCAAACAATTTGAAAGCTCACTATTCCAATCACTAGCAGAAAATTTGGAAATCTTACACACCCACACAACAATAAACCCCCCTCAGGCCAACAGTGCGGTCAAAAGAGTTAATCAAACACTCCTCAAATTAATGAGAACCATTACATCAGTAGAACAGTAGAACACTATAATTACTTCAAGTCAAATACAGACTGAAGATAAATATGAACATAAAAAGAATAAAAGAACAATAACCAAAATTAAATAAAATTAAGTGTTTATTACTGCTGTCATTTAAATTAACTTCATTGCGTGATGTGCAAATATATTCTTGAATGTTTCAGTTCGTACTAATGGCATTTGATATTTTTGATTTAATCTAGTTGATTGCTCTTTTTTATTTTAGTTTATTATGAAGTAATTAATCATTGGATGTCGTGGATTTTCTTCAATTTTCCTAGAAAGTCTAATATCTTCATCATCTCTGATCTTAAAGGAATCATATATCTTTTCACAAAAACCAGCTTTAAAGCATCGTAATAAAAATCTATTGATGTTTGTAAGAACTGCAGAGTCTGATCCATAAACTGATATTCCATATCTTATTTTGCTTAAAATTAGTGACTCAAAAACTTTATTTATTTCCTTCATTATGTAATTGTTTGATTTTAGATCTCTTAGAATGTAAATTTGGGCATTTAGACTTGATAACAGATGCTTTCAATGTTTGTTGAATTTCAAATTTTCTTTAAATGTAATTCCAAGAATAATTGCATGCTTAGGTGAAGAATAACAAGTTTGTGTTTGCTGACATTGACAATTACGTAGTTTACTTAAAGAGAAATTTATAATCTTGGTTTTCATATCATTGATTTTTAAATTGAATTCTTCTGCCCACGAATTTATTGATGTTATTGTATTCTTAAGTGCCAATTTCTGATCTAGATCTGGATGTTTATAGCAAGGTATGCCTGCAGTTGAATCGTCTGAATATTTCATCATAAAGAAGTTAGGTTGTGAGGATCTTAGTGAATCACTCGACATTGAGTACACATTTGGACCTCCAACTGTTCCTTGGGAGGATCCTAATGTAATTTCTATTGGATTGCAAGTGATTCCTTTAAAAGTTAATTGCTGTGAACGACCTTTTGTGAAGGAATACAGCCATGAACATATGTGCTGGGATTCAATAAAATGATTATATGTTAATGCAGCACTTTCTTGGTCTAATGTGTCAAACGCCTTTGAGAAATCTATTAAAATTGAGTGTATTCCTTTAATGTTATTATTATCCAAAGCCTTGCATACTTGATGTTGAAATGTTATAAGATAATCATTTGTAGACATACCTTTTTTATAAGCAAATTGATTTTTATCACCCTTTCTAATTATTTCAGGAGAAATAAAATATTTGTGTATTATTTTTTCAAATATTCTAGCAGACAGAGAGGTAATGCTAATACCACGACTTTCATTAGGATTCTTGGCAATTTTAACCTTAGTAATTGGTTGTATATTTGCTATCTTGTAACATGAAGGAAAAACTCCGGCTTTAAGAGATTCATTCCAAAGAAAATGGTAAATTGGTGTCAATATATCCCAGTAATTTCTATAAATCCAGTACGGGATGCCGTTGGGACCATTTGAAGATTTTTTGCAGTTCCATAAATGATAAGATACTACATTAAGGGGTATATTTGGAGCAGGATGA
The DNA here is from genome assembly GCA_900660155.1 of Hofstenia miamia. Classification (NCBI taxonomy): domain Eukaryota; kingdom Metazoa; phylum Xenacoelomorpha; order Acoela; family Hofsteniidae; genus Hofstenia; species Hofstenia miamia. Next base: position 228,958 of record CABFPE010000436.1, read on the forward strand.
CTTAAAAGGTCAAAAGAAGGATTTGACTTATGATTATATTCTGATTGTCGTTGTGATCTTGCTGCTAGAGTTTTATGTAAATCCTCACAATCAAAACAATCCATATCAATTTTTTTACATGAAAAGTTTCTGTTGGATGTTGTATCTATTTTTCGCCACCAGGTTTTAGAACCTAATTTTTCAACATTGGTTATCTTAAGTTTTCTAATTTTTTCTGAAATTACTGCCGCTTTTGAATATCGCTTTTTGTATTCAGCTCTTTGTTTTTGCTGTAAAAGATACTTAATTTTAGGAGTAATCCATTTAGGATCTCTGTCACTCATCCACACTGATTTCTTCGGAAATGTATCTTCAAATAATTGGAGTATCCGTTTTTCAAATTTGTTGATATTTTCATCAAAGTTACCATTGCTTGTGAACTTACTAAAATCTTCCATATGCATTTTCCCAGTAAAGACTATGTGATNTAAATGATAAGATACTACATTAAGGGGTATATTTGGAGCAGGATTACTTAAAAGGTCAAAAGAAGGATTTGACTTATGATTATATTCTGATTGTCGTTGTGATCTTGCTGCTAGAGTTTTATGTAAATCCTCACAATCAAAACAATCCATATCAATTTTTTTACATGAAAAGTTTCTGTTGGATGTTGTATCTATTTTTCGCCACCAGGTTTTAGAACCTAATTTTTCAACATCGGTTATCTTAAGTTTTCTAATTTTTTCTGAAATTACTGCCGCTTTTGAATATCGCTTTTTGTATTCAGCTCTTTTTTTGCTGTAAAAGATACTTAATTTTGGGGGTAATCCATTTAGGATCTCTGTCACTCAACCACACTGATTTCTTAGGAAATGTATCTTCAAATAATTGGAGTATCCGTTTTTCAAATTTGTTGATATGATCATCAAAGTTACTATTGCTTGTGAACTTACTAAAATCTTCTATATGCATTTTCCCAGTAAAGACTATGTGATGTTTTATACTGAAGTCACGATAGTGTGCTAATACACAGTTAGCAGGTAGTTGTTTCTTTGGACTAATGATTAGAGCCTTATGATCAGAACAAATGTTAAGTTCCATATATTGTTACTTCTTCAACTACTTGAGGATGAGTTGTCAGTAAACAATCAAGAAAGGCAGTTTTTCGACTAGGAGGACTATCAAGTACTACAAGATCAGTTTCATCTAATAACAAGTTGAGATCTAAATTATTCCAATCTCCACCTATTATAACTGGAACATTTTTGTAGATGTTTTGTAACTTCATGTATGATTGAGATAGATATTCTATGAGCTGTGTAGCACGGCCGGGTGGACTGTAGGATACATTAACAAGGTATTTTTTGTAGTTTTTCATCACCAAAATCCAAAGAGATTCTGTGTCATCTTCTCCCATCTCTACGATTTCACTATTTAATGTTTTACGGATGTAAACAATCACACCTCCTCCTTTATGCAACTTTGTACAATTCTTTTTACGACAGTAGCAAATATATCTGTCCCTTCTGTGATGTTCAAAGCCAGCAATAGCCACGTATTGATCTGGATGGTTCGGTCGAATATGGGATTCAGTGACTAAACATGTCAACATTCAGTTCATCAAAATAATTTCCTAGTGCTGTTGGGATTTTAGTTCCACCTGGAAGGTATCATAAAATAGACATTGTATTAATTAACATAAACTTAGGTAAATTCTTAGTTAGTCAGAAATTATCAGGAGGACAGTTACCCCAGTCAATTCTTGCAGTAGGAGGAAAGAAATGGCGAGAAATACTGCCAATGATCAAGTATTTCTACAACACATCAACACACTTGACAACCAAGGTCTTGCCATACAAAGCAATGTTTGGCCACAAAGCTCCAACTCCCGTCTCCATGCTCTTCCACAGTTACATGGGAGCAATTGACAACAATTACATTAAAACATTAATCGAAAACATAGCAAAAACACATGAAACAATGTGTGCCCAAGCAGAAAAAAGTGCTATCCATCAACAATCCCAATTCAATAGAAAAATCTAAAGAGAACCCCATGAAATTGGCGACAAAGTATTTGTATATACACCCAGGGTCAAAACAGATGAAAAACAAGTCTGCAAACTTTCGTTCAACTGGGAAGGGCCTCGTACAATCACGAAAGTATTGCCACACAACAATTACGAACTAGACAACAAGGAAATAACACACTTCTAAAACATCAAACGAATGTCTTGTGACATAGAGCACGCCAGAATATCTCAACTCCACAAATTCGAACTAATAAAATCCGATAAACACAAATTCTATCTAACTCCTGGTTGCAGAAAATTTTCAGAAGAAACCTTTGACAATGAATATAAACAAAAACTTTCTTCTCCTATTAGTTTGCACACATAACCTAAACACATTGCTAAGTCTAATATCTTTAATAAAGAATGGTCTATTAACATTGCAACATTGCCTTTAGATCCATCATATGATGAAACGCAAAGCAGTAACTCTCAAACCTCACAGTCATTCAAAATCAACTAAACAGCAATTGAGTGCACCTGAATCTCTTTGCAGGATGTGCTCAGGGTCCTTCAGTGTACTCAATCCTACCTCAGACGTCTCTAGCTGCAGGACGTTCTCAGCTACCAATGACAAGCAGATGCCAACTACATCAACATCTACAATACACAAAAGGAGCGCTAGCTAAACCCTCCACAAACATACCTAGCAAATGCTGCTCTTTCACTCAAATACCATCTCTTACATCGTCTACAACTAGCAGTCGACAAGACTCTCACTTCCAGGAAAGACAACAAAAACTTTCCATTATTGAAGGAGAAACGATCCACCCATACTTCATTAAATCACACTGATTCCACAAAAGTCTCTGACATCAAACTCATAAAGCTCAACATGTTTACAGAATCTTACACCAAAACAGATCTTGAAACTCTAATGACGCCTAACCAACAAGTGGCATTCGACATAGAGTGTGCTTCCGCCCATTTCCTCATCCCATGGAAAACGAAACAAGCTCTCATGAAAACATCTCCTCTAAGACTGATTGGAGAAATTGATCACAAATCAATTAACTATCCTGTAACATTCGCAACAGCCCAAATTACACAAACTACAGGAAACTGGATTCAACTAGAAAAACAAATCGCAATGGCAAACAATTTTTGCATACCTCCGAAAATATTTGGCATCCCCATCATAATTCCATACACCAAAGGCAAACGAGTCAAGCCTGTCAAACACGACATACCATCTCACAGACTCTACTTCAACTTGGGTCAAGATATGGTAAACTTCAAAAAGACCCACAGCTTCAAAGACGCCGCTAACACACTTAGAGAAAATGATCAAGCCTACCGCATCCTTGTTGATTCAAAAAACCCGCCAGAAGACATATTCAAAAAAGGTCGCCCCATTTGACAACAAATCCTCAGTCTCAAAGAAAAACTGGCAAAGAAAAAATTCAAAAACCTCACACTTTTCGCCAGCAGCAATGACATAATATGGGCCAACCTCGTAAAAGATCTAAAATACTACGACGTCTCAAGAAGAGTGGAAATAGTAACTATGATATGAGCTGATATAAATGACCCTGATCAAATGTCTGAGGAAATCATCCTGCAAAACATAAACTTTCTATACAAAAACACAAACTATCACCAATCGCTGTCTTCCATGTTCCAGTTCTTTTTTCCAGACACAAAACTGGATACAGAGTCTGCCCATACCTCTGATACGGACGCAAAGATGACGCTCATGATAGTGCTAAAAGGACAGGAACTCTACAGAAACTACTACAATATCTTCCAAAGAAGAATAAACAACTTACGACAATCAATCAGCATCCCAGCACCAATGAAGAGCCTACGTTTTGTACAATACCACAAAACGCTAACAGTGGAAATCAAAACACTCGCTTATCTCAGTTGCCAAGAAGAAATTGCTGAAACTTCATGGGAAAACACACGTATATTGAAACTCTTGGACAACACCCACAATCTCATAAGTCAACCTTCAAAGTAAAACCCTTGCCGCCGCAATAGGGTATCTTAGGGGTGGGGTGTACAATCGGGACCTCTACGCAAAGCAATTCACATCGTCGCCGCTGGTAGTCTACCCATTGCTTGCGCCACTTAGTTATTTACATTTTAGTTCTGCCTTGGCAGGTTATTACGTTGTTTAAATCAGTTTGTATATATAGGGCCTCAGCGTGTGCAAATGTTTAATAAAACTATTTTTGGTTTGATAGCTCATTCTCTTACTCATATATGCTTATTACTGAGACGATCATGAGCAGCTAAACTTTCTAGAAGCTGAGGGGGAGTAGGCCAAGTTCGTATTTGGGCGTGTAGGATCGTTCTGGCCCGTCTATGAAGGAGGCTTAAGCCCGTTCAGTTTTGGGTGTAGCTGATCCAGACATCTTGTATTCTAGATGGCAGCTTTGATGTCTCACTTTGGCACTAATTGCCATGTATTCTTATGTGTTACTGGAGTTCATATTCACAGTAGTCTATCTATGCTATTACTAGTGCTAGTGCTTACTACTTTAAACTGTCTAAGCCTAAGCAGTCACATGAGATGTATTATATCGAGACTAGATACTACACTATCACTATGTTTTTGCCTAACTTATCGGCTCGCTATGTTGATGCTAGAATATGTATAAATATATATATATATATATATATATATATATATTTCCTACATAAATAAATATTGAATTCTGCTTTAAGAAGATCTTCATGTGACCACACTGTTGACATCTCCATGCTTTAGTGAATTGCGCGCTATAATTATGCAATTTGCCGCTTAAATTCAAGGCCATTATTACGATCACTCATTTAGGAATGTAAACAAGCACATTTCATCAGGCGCGGTTTAATAATATTCAAGAAAATACGAATACAGATATTGAAACAAATATTGTTTCATAATAAAGACATTAAAAATAACATAAAATAGCTTGTTGCTGCTGCATATTCCTATAATTTAATATTGAAAAATATTTCAATATTTTATTTCAACTGTTATGTTAAATGAGCAATATTAATTTCTTATTTTAAATATTTCTGCATATTCGGATATTCTTGTAATTCTTTCTTAAATATTTTATAATGAAGTAACTGAAATAATAAAAAGTTGTTGTAACACTATGCTACACGAACAACTTTTATCAACAATGGTTTGGTCAAATAGCTTGAAAAGAGTATAATTAAAGCCCACAATCTAAGAGAGTTTATTTTAAAAACGTAGGGTTCTCCGTTTTAGGGTTATTGGTAAAAAATATTTGGGTTTGAAAAAGTATAGGGTTCATTTAAAGCTTAGTGTCCAATATTTTTGTTACAAAAGTGGCATGGCGCTCATTTCTCAATTTTGTGGACTCTTTTTCATTGCTAAAGTGCTGAGTTTGTTTAGTCTTTAACATTTTACGTGTTCTGTATAGCATTTTCTTCTGACGTAAAGTCTGATTTTAATTGATGTCTGATGCTTTCACGGTGGCCATTGTTCTTTTTTGTTATTTATTTGAAGAAAACTCCCTGTGAATATGAAAATGCTTGATATTTTAAAAATTACATAGTTGTTTTTTTCTTTCGAAGAAAATATTCTTTTAAAAATGTTCTTTTTCATATTTGGCGATAACTGGGACAATACATATAAAGAAGAGCTTTTAAAAATGCTTAAAATTTTCGCCTGACATCGCTTTCGACATCTCAATTTTTTTTGGACAGCATTCTTAAAAAGGAATGAAAGATAAGTGCCCCTAAACGTGTTCTATCAAAAATGCAATATTAACACCAACTACCAGCATGTATGTCCTTTTTTGTCAACTGAAGTTGTCACAAAGGGCACCAATATTTACGATTTACCAGGGCTTAATATCCGTCAGCATGCCCCTGGACCTGGACTTACCAACATTGAATATGCCATTCCCAAAGTCAGAGTTAGTAGCGTAGAGGGCACCTAGATTGAAGCATTCGCGCAAATTCATGCCTTAATGGGACGTGATCGAACATGCTTTTTGGACTCCTTATTCAATAATCCTTTCTGATTTTGCATATCTTTACTAGTTCTTTAAATATGAGCACTTCAACTTTCTTCAAGAAATCAAAAAAAAATTTCAGAAATTCTGAAGCTGTTTAAGATCAATGACATTTAATTCACATAAAAAATTCGAATATCTATCCCCCTTGACGCCATTGCATACCTAACCATGTAGACTTACCATTTTCCAATGAAAGTAAGTAAAAGTACTTTGCCAGTTTTGTCTAAATACGGCAGACATTAATAGTTCTGAGTCAATATGGACAACAAAATTGCAAGGGAAGGTACTAAGTCCATATTCTTATTGGTTGTCAGTAAATAATACTATTTAACCCACATGCATGCGGGTACAATCACGTACACACTAGTATTTTAGTATTTTTTACGTGGCAAATGAATTATGGCCCTATATATATATATATATATATATATATNAATCTACCTTTCTAGATATTTTTTCAAGCCAACCATCTCAAAAAACTTTTGCCCTAATAAGAACCTCAAATGCTTATACCGAGTTTCTCAAAAAAAAACGATACCGAATTTCAACTTGCTGTAGCTATAAAACTATTAAACTTACAATGAAATTGAAACTTTCGTTTATTTCGTTGACATTTTATCTATCCGCATTCCAAATTTGAGAAGATTTAATTTAAATGTTTTTTCCCAATCGTATTTTTAGTTAATGTTATTAAAAACACGTTTGCGCACTTTCTGGTGAGTTTAAACTTTAATATCAAAACACATTTATAGAAAAATGTCACTTAAATAAAAATTGCCACTGATAAAAAAAATAGTACTCCCTTTTACTGTTTCCTTCGGCGTGTCCTCCATTCCTCTCGATACAGAGCTGCATTCGCGTCCTCATTCCGGCCATCACTCGCCTAAAGAGAGCCCCATTTACTTGAAGGAAATTGAACTCTTCAATTCTTTGTTGAAGTTCAACGGTGTTTTGCTGTGGAGTGATATAAACCACTTTTTCAATAAATAAACTTTTGAAAGTCAAAAATCCTGTTTTGATATTAAGATTTTAAGTTACCCAGAAAGTGCGCAAACGTGTTTTTGCTAACATTCACTAAAAATACAATTGGGAGAAAACAGTTAAAAATTAAATCTTCTCAAATTTGGTATACGGATAGAAAAAATGTCAACGAAATAAAAGAAAGCTTCAATTTCTTCTAAGTTTAATAGATTTAGAGCTACAGCAAATTGAAATTCGGCATCGTTTTTTTGGACACTCGGTATAAAAAAATTTATGTGATTCCCTCCAATTATTAATGATGTTATTATGTATAATATTGTTTGGTAGATATTTGAAGATGCATAGGTATGCCAATTGTTAGATAATATATACAGGCGAAGTNATATATATATATATATAGGTGTATACGTGCACTTTAGAATTTCGAAAGAAGAATCAACCAAAGCTAAGCAATATGTCTTTAACAATGGACTTGTGCTTTTACAAGCAAATCTTATTTCAACCCAGCTCAGTTGTTTGTTCGATGTTACATTATTTCCCAATGATATTCAGACTTGTACAATTGTGTAAGTATATACTCTGCATTTACACATTACATTTCTTATAATTTAAGAAAATGTTTAGAGCTACACAAGGAGTTCTCAACAGAGACTATTATTTTTTAAAATACCCGTCTGACTATAAAGAAAATTTGGATTTCATTCCCAATGGACAATGGGAACTCTTAACGCCAATTGAGGTTACAGACCAATTATTTCATACAAATATTTCAGCATCCCAAAACCAAATACATTTCGAGCTACGTTTGAAGCGAAGACCTAACTATTTCAACAAAATTCTCATTTATCCTACAGTTTGTATTTCAGGTAATTTTTAATGAATGAGTGAGACTAACTAAAAATCTTGGAAAACATTATTGCCTTATTGTACTTTCTAAAAGGAACGTGAAACATGGGGTACATCAAATATCATTTGCTTATAATAAGTATAAGAATGTGAATCATACCTTCAATATTTGCTCGAGAATGTTGGTGAAAATAGTAAGTAAAATTTCTAAATAAGCTTTCTTCTAACAACAATTCATTGGATGATGCGTGTTGCAAATGTATTTAGGCAAGTAAAAAACGAATACAGATCGAAATTTCACTGGATATAAATTTATTGTTGATTATACTTCTCTCAAAAATCTACCTTTCTAGATATTTTTTCAAGCCAACCATCTCAAAAAACTTTTGCCCTAATAAGAACCTCAAATGCTTATACCGAGTTTCTCAAAAAAAACGATACCGAATTTCAACTTGCTGTAGCTATAAAACTATTAAACTTACAATGAAATTGAAACTTTCGTTTATTTCGTTGACATTTTATCTATCCGCATTTGGTATACGGATAGAAAAAATGTCAACGAAATAAAAGAAAGCTTCAATTTCTTCTAAGTTTAATAGATTTAGAGCTACAGCAAATTGAAATTCGGCATCGTTTTTTTGGACACTCGGTATAAAAAAATTTATGTGATTCCCTCCAATTATTAATGATGTTATTATGTATAATATTGTTTGGTAGATATTTGAAGATGCATAGGTATGCCAATTGTTAGATAATATATACAGGCGAAGTCTTACGTTATTAAAATATTCTGCAATCGATATTTACAAATTCATACATTTTTGTACTTGAATACATTTTCTATAGAATTTACAGGAAATATTTGTTATTAGTTCTATCAGCGATGACATTTATCATACCAATTCAGTCTGGCGAAAAAATTTCCATGATTGCAACTTTGCTTTTGACGCAGTTAGTCAATCTCTTAGTACTCACAGATTCGATTCCAAAGTCTTCTAAAAGCTTTCCAAACTTTGGTATGATCCTTATTTTCATATATATATATATATATATATATATATATATATATATATATATATATGTGTGTGTGTTTGTGGCTCTGTACAAACGCACAAAATGGTCATTTGGTTGATATTTTTACAAAGCCTACAAGTAAATGTCGAGTTCTTTAAAAACTGGATTTGATATGCATTTTGTTTTCAACAAAAAACTGAAAAATAGTAAAAAAACAGGGCTTTCAAAAACAGAAATTTCTACTAAAGATTTTTTTCGATAATCGGTGTTGTTCTCAGACAACATTCAGTAATATATGATAGACTGCTTTAGTGTTGAATGCTGGTGTCGTGGTAGAAACCACCCGCCATTCTCAGCAAGCATACCATCAAATAAATAGGAATAATCAACAAATGAAACTAATAGTATTTCTGTATTTTTTTCTAACGTAGTTAAATCTAAATGCACTTCCAGCCCAATAATAACGTTAATCAAAGAAGTGATGAATCAGGAAACTTATAACATGCATGTTGTAATGAAAGGCATCTGAATTCCAAGGCAGCAAATGTTAAATTAACAGAAATTTACAAGTTCTGTTGACTTACTTATAATACAGTAAATATTTACACTCATGTGATATATAGTGATGTATGATAGCGCAGCACAAAATATGTTTAAACGGCAGACTGATGTCTAAACATTCAAATTTAATATTAGCACAAACATAGATTCCTATAAGAGTGACCAATCAAAATAGAAATAAATAGCAATCACTAATATGACAATATTATTTATTTTTTTTAGAGATGCGACTATTATATAGTTGCCTAAATTCAAATTTGCCATCAAATTTTATTGAATGATCTCAACCAAGGCCATTATTAAAGATGATCTTGATCTCAACAGATTTGTATTATATTCATAAAATAGACTAATAAATACATAAATTGTCTTCGAAAATGATTTATTGTGCATCCCTCTATTCTATTCGCGTTTCATAATCTAAATTATTCCACAATTTAATTGATATGTGATGAAAGCCATTATAATTTTTATCTAAACACAAAAATTTTGCGAAGTCTCATTTATTTTAATATAGTCATTATAAGGAAAAGGATGTTTGTAGAGATTTGAATTTAAATAAGATAGATAGCATATGCAGATGAATTTGATAGAACGGAGATAATATTTTATATTTATTACGATATACTGATGCTTCGTCATGCTTTTGTGCAAAGTTTAGAGTTTTTATACACCAATTAAATGTCTTTGATAGAAGCATACGATGTTTCGAATTTAGGTTAGTTAAAAGAAAAGAACAGTATTGAAAATGAGACAGACAGAAAGCATGTATTAGTTTTTTATGATAATTGCTTGATATTACAGTGCGTAAGTGATAAAGATATCTAATGCCTGCAGTCATTTTTGAATCTTATTCAGTAGAAATTTTTCAAATTTTAATTCATTATCTATCTCAACTCCTAAATAGCTGAGATCTATCTCCACTTCTAAATAGCAGACTGATTCATTTTAATTTATTGATTCATCATTTACCTTTAGTTCTATATCATTTATTAGATTTCTTTGTGCCTTCGGTGAAAAAATTATAAATTGAGTTTTTTCAATATTTAGTTTCAGTTGACTATTTGTAAAATAATTGTTTAATTTTTCTATATCTGTTTGGAGGTTTTTTGTAGCATCAAAAGCAATTTTTGCGGTACTTATTAGGCAAGTGTCGTCGGCATACTGGTAAATGTCGCTGTGTTTAACATGTTTGATTAAATCATTTACAAAAATTGCTAATAAAATAGGGCCAAGTCAGTACCTTGGGGCACCCCACGGTCAGTCGTAACATAGCTTGATTTTTTACCGTTTAATATAACACGCTGCTGTCTGTTGTTTAAGAAGTTGATGATTAAATTAATTGAGTTAACACCAAAATTATAATTGACAAGCTTGTCTTGCAAGATATCGAAATGCATTGAATTGAATGCCTTACTTAAATCTAGTAATACTACACAACTGAAGTTATTATGAGATATATTAGACTTAACTTGTTGCGTGATCGATAAAATTGTGTCCTGGGTGCTATACCCAGTACGAAAGCCAAATTGCTTATTCTATAGGATGTTTTTAGATTTTAGGAATGCGTTTACTTGAAAATACAACAGTTTTTCGAAGAGTTTGCTAAAAGGATGTGTAATACAAATTGGTCTATAATTTAGGTTGTCACCTTTTTAATATATAGGAGTTATACCTGATTTTTTTATTTTTTTAGTAAGTCTGGAAATTTACAATCAACAATACATTGATTAAGTGCGACTAACAATTGTTCTCTAAAAATAGGAAAAAACGTTTAATAGTAAAAAATGGGAGATTATAAGAAGCGGTTAATTTGTTGGTATCAAGTTTTTTAACAATGTTTTCTAATTCATTGATTGTAGCAAGTCTAAAGGAAAATTTTTTTGATTGTTTGAGATTATCAGAATTTTGTTATTTCTTATAAGGCGGAAAATCGAAATTTCCAAGTTCTTTGAATGTTGAATTTAAATGATTTAGTATATGAGTTTTGTCTGCTACGGCCATATTATTGATGTTTAATACATTTATTTCAGATGAAAGACGTTTAGATTTTCCAATAAATTTATGGACGTATCGCCATTTTTCTCGAGTAGAATTTAATTGATTAAAGAATATTTGCCGAGCTTTAAACAAATTTTTTGTTTTTAATTGCTTAATTACTTTGATTTTTCGTAATTAGTTTTTGTCGGGTCGGATTTCGCACGATCAAGTAATTGTCGTTTAATTGATACTAGGTAATGGACTTGATTATCGTCGGTGTTTGAAAAAGGAAATTTAATTGCTTTTATCTTAACCTTTCGCTTCTTAATTGGTGCAACACTGTGTAATGCCTTGTAGATTCTTTTTGCAATGTAATTAATCATTTTATGTCCAGAATTTAATGTGTAAATATAGTTAAATAGGGTGTTTTTAAGGCCTTTTCCATTTTTTCATCAGAGTAATACCCCGTTTACACGTGACATGAGACATGCATGTCTTGTGTTTTCAACGAGGGAATGTCACGTCTAAACATCCAAAACACGCGACATTCAACCACTCAAGTAGAGAATGTCGCGTGTTTTGGGTGTTTAGACGTGACATTCGCTCATTAAAAACACAAGACATGCATGTCTCATGTCACGTGTAAACGGGGTATAAGATAAATAATCTATTGCATATATGAATTTAAATTGCTTGTTTTTAATATTTTTGTAACTAATATGTGTACACAGTGCATGATCAATAATAATAATAATAATAATAGCGGTTTTATTTCCCGTGAAAGAATCCAAATAGGAAATTGTACGTCACAATAAATAACCACTATAATAATTAGAGCATGTTAAAAACTTCTCCTTGATATTAATTGCACGTGGTATGAAGATTCGTCAATATGTTTCAGTGTTGGATTTGTAGGATCGAAATTCTAATCTAGTTGCTGAGTGATATGATAAATGAGCTGACAAATTCCAGTGTAGTGGATAGGTTGAATCGCCATTATTCGACGCGCAGTCTTTGCATATCGCTTACGATAGGTCTGATTAATAAGGTCTATAAGATGCACAGCACTGAAATTCGTCATTCGAGCGTGAAGCTTGACAGGTTTACAATTTCTTATCAGCCACAGTTAAAGTTTCACCAAAAATCTCACTGCCGTATAAAATTACTGGCATTATGTAGGTATTTAGTACCCAGGCCTCTGAATTTGTTTTCACTGAATAGATTGTGAAATTTCGATTCTTGGACAACTTGCCCAGATTCACTGAGAGGCATTTCCCTGACATTCTGCTCATGAAACAAAGATGATCAAGATGTCAAAGGAGATTTGTTGTGTGCTCCAGCAAAGGACAGAAAAATTTGTCTTCATATTTTTGTTAAAATTCCGATGTTGGTTTATGTACAGCACCATGTTTCCGAAAATATCACACACGATAATGACAAATTTTTGCATGCTTTTATTTTGAAATTGACGTCTAGGATGTGTAACTGAAAATGTTCTAGAAAAAATGCCAATGTAATCAATTATAGTATGAGTTGATTGAATAGAACATATAAACACCATGTGGTAATGAAATCTTCTGTATGGTATACTTGTTACAATTTCCAAAATTTCTGTTTTGTTCAATCATAATAATAATAATAATAATAATAATAATAATAATAATAATAATAATAATAATAATAATAATAATAATAATAACATTTCAATATCTTTATCAATGCCATATTCCCATGCTGCATACACCAACAAATCTGCAAGAAATATACAATATATACAATATACATATATACATATTTACAAAAGTGTAAGCACATGCAACAAGAAAACAGACAATAAACATGATAAAAATTTACAAATAAAATAACACATGCTAAACTGTTTAAAAAATAATAATAATATAAAATTTTTTGTTATCTAATAACGAAATTTAAGTTTTAAAGAAAATTGAAATTACGGTACCCTTTGGAAATGCAGGAGCTGCAAAGACGCATGAAGTATCTGTTGCAGCTTGGTGATTCAGCGTACTTGGTTTGCAAGGAAGTAAAAAATACATCCTTGATGTCATTTTTCATATTTTTCGATCCATCCATGACATTAATATTAAATTGTCGATTAAATAATTTCAAAATCTACACGTCCGCCGGAAGTAGTTATATTCAGATTTTACTTTTGTTATCTTTTTAATATGGAATACATTTTTATTTCTTCCAGTTTTTCATGGTATATTTAAAGAGACAATTTGTAATAAATTTGAAATCAGTATTTTGTAATATATCAAAGAAATAATAAATATCTGAGAGTTGGAGTTTCGTAGAAATCGGTAATATCCTAAGCTTGATGAGGGCATCTTTATATTCTCTTAATTGAATTATCCACTTTATACATTTCTTTTGGAACTGCTCTAGTTTTTTAATTTCCTTTTCATTAGCATGCCAAACAACAGATCCATAAAACAGTCCAGATAAAATATGGGATTTATAAAATACAGACTTAACATTATGTGACGTAGAAAAAGTTATATTTCTTATAAGTAAGCCAAAATTGGATGAGCATTTTTTCAAACTCATTTCGATATGTGTAGACCAACTCATATTAGAAAAAATATTATGCCAAGATCACTAACTGAATTAGTTGCGCTTAAATCAAATTGTTCTAATCTTGATGAAATATTACACTTCCCAAAGATAGCATATTCAAACTTTTCAAGGATAAATATCATTTCATTTTTAGTAGCCCATGGAAAAATATTGTTTGTCTTTGTTCAATAGCTCAAAAGGGGAGCTTGTAATCTTAACATCGTCAGCATACATATAACGTGTAGTATTGAGACCATAGTCGGGCAAGTCGTTTATAAATACCAAGAATAAAATCGGACCGAGAAAGACCCTTGTGGTACTCCACTTGTTACATTTTTAGTGGTCGATACACAATTGTTTATAATTGCTCTCTGCTTACGGTTAGTAAGATATCTTGCAAGAAGACTTAAAAACAAGCCATGTGGCACTAAATCAAATGCCTTACTAAAATCAAGGTACAGACTAGCCAGAGCAATATTCGCATCATTACAGTTATATATCTGTATACCTTAACAATTGAGTAATTGTCGATCTATTCTGGCAGAAACCATGTTGTTTGCTAGTTAATACACCTTTAATAATAGGCAGAAGTTCATTAGAAATGATCTTTTCAAATAATAAGGATAACTTTGGCAAAATTGAAATCGGGCGATAATTTTTTACTTGTGATTTTGAGTCTTTATTTTAATATAGGTATTACTTTGGCAATCTTCCAACAAGCTGGGTAACAACCTTGTGAAATACATTTCTTGAATATGTTATATATATGAATTGACATTGAGGATCTATAATCTTTTAGGAACTTGGCAGAAATATCATCCAAACCACACCTATTAATAGTGCTAGATCGTATTAAGTAATCAAAGTCTTCAATGGATACATGAATTTCGTTAAAAATGCTTGAATTAAAATGCAATGATATTTCGTTCCGATCCCCATAAACAGATAGAAAATAATTATTGAATAAATTACTAGCTTCCACATAATTTTGAGCTTGTTCATTTTGCCATTCAACAGGTAGACTAATTCGGATGAACTTGAGTGATTTTAAAAATTTGTGGCATGAATTAATATCACTCCTTGCCAAGTACTCAATAAAAATAATTTATCCATTTCAATTGAGTTTTTAACTCAAGGCTTAGTTTCAGATATTTATCTTTAAAGTTCGGTTTTTAAAGTGCTTCTACACTTATGAAACAGGTTAACAGAGTGCGAGAAAAAATAGTTTGGAAGGCAGGTGCGCGAAAATGTTTTCAAATGTCTATAATCAGTAGCAAGTTCTTTAATGAAATAATACTACACTTCTACATAATAATCAGTATCAAAGCAATCTTCTAGGTAGAAGAATGAGAACAGAGATTGTGAGAGTGAAAGTTCAATATCTTTCGAATATGTAAAACATAAATTAGATGTCCCAATGTTTTCTATATCCATATACTGATTTATATCCAAACACAATAAATTAGTTTTGCTTAAAATCGAGTAGTGATCAGAGAAATCTGTTTGGTTTTTGATAAAATCTTTCACTGTGAAATTTTCATCAATTTATTGCCTCTAATGTGAGTTTCGTGATTTACTAATTGAAAAAGATTCTAAAATGTAAAGATGTCTATTATTTCTTGGTCATTACTATTAGGTGAAATACAGGTTAAATAATCCATGTCAGGGAAATTAAAGTCTCCAAATACATATACCAAACGATTTGCTTTTCTGTAAACTCGAACAAATTCATTATAAATTAACATAAAATATTCTTTAAACGCATTGGTTGTTGGCCTGAATTTGCTACCAATTGGGGGGGGCAGAAAATAATCGATACATTGTACTCATTTATCAAGATTGCATGACAAGCAAAGTCAGCACTATGGTAGTTTTCAATAGACCTAAACTTAAATCAGGATTTGAAAAATATCAAACAGCCTCCATATTCAAATTGGTCTCTACGACATGAGTTGACAACAACATATTGTGATGTAAGTAGTAATTCATTTATTTCATCATAGCAGAGCCAAGATTCAGTTATGCATGCAGTTGATACATTATATGAAAATAAATAATTTAATAGCTCAAAGCGTTTTTGTAGAGATTTTATACTTCTGATATTAGTATAGAAGAAATTTATATCAATCTAAGTTAACCAATTGATTATCTACATATAGCTCCAAATTTTGAACCCGAATTCTTTTACGATCAACCCCGTTCTGAATCATTCCAAATCTTTTCTTCAAAACGCGTTTTTTCAACCTCACGTTCTTTGCCGTTTAAGGATGTTTAATAAATATTTTATTTTTAAAATCTTTTAAGCATCAACGGCTTGCTAAAATTTTTCGTTTGTCCCAAAAGTTTGTGTTTCCCATCCATTTGCCTTCCAATTCTATATAGATCATTAATATTATTTTTGCAGTCAACGTCAATGAAATTCAAAATTTCCTCTACTTTTTCCTGATATAATTTCATTTTTTCTTTAGTTCTTGAATACCAAACATAATTACCTTGTTTTTATTATCGTTATAATCCACTCGTTCTGCTATATTTTTATTTGTTGAAGTTGAGGTAGATTCACTCGATTGTAGATTAGAGGACTTGAGTTTATTCAAAAGATCATCTCGTAATTTTTGGAGTTGCTTAATTTGAGATGCCAGATTTTTTACCATTTGCGAGGTATAATCAGAAGATTTCCAGTCGATCGAACCGCCATCTACACATATTGTACATAGTGGTAAAAAGTGCTTCTTGTATTGTGCTACTGCATCAATACAGGCTGTAGAAAACTTTGTACATTTCTTTGACCAATGTAATACAGATTTACACCCGAAACATTTGAAATAATACTAGTCAGTAATTTGTAGATTGCATGTTAGACAACATAAATTCTCACTGTCAGTGTGAGCCATGCGAGCAAATGTAAGACCGACCACTTGCGATAACAACTAGTGGTTTAATGCCAAGTTATATATTTTTAGAGAGCTTATATTTTTCTATTTCTGTTGCTGTTGGAATTTTTCCTTGTTATTGTAAAGTTTTTTTGTTATTCTAAATATAATCAAAGAGCAAAATTGAGCATGTTTTGGGTGAGTTTTTTGGGCAAAATTATTTTCAAACTATCCAACACACAAAAAACTGTTTTTCTGTA
>CABFPE010000436.1:246095-257285 GCA_900660155.1 Hofstenia miamia
TCAGAAGATTTCCAGTCGATCGAACCGCCATCTACACATATTGTACATAGTGGTAAAAAGTGCTTCTTGTATTGTGCTACTGCATCAATACAGGCTGTAGAAAACTTTGTACATTTCTTTGACCAATGTAATACAGATTTACACCCGAAACATTTGAAATAATACTAGTCAGTAATTTGTAGATTGCATGTTAGACAACATAAATTCTCACTATCAGTGTGAGCCATGCGAGCAAATGTAAGACCGACCACTTGCGATAACAACTAGTGGTTTAATGCCAAGTTATATATTTTTAGAGAGCTTATATTTTTCTATTTCTGTTGCTGTTGGAATTTTTCCTTGTTATTGTAAAGTTTTTTTGTTATTCTAAATATAATCAAAGAGCAAAATTGAGCATGTTTTGGGTGAGTTTTTTGGGCAAAATTATTTTCAAACTATCCAACACACAAAAAACTGTTTTTCTGTAAGAACGAGTATCAGAAGTAATAAGAAAATAAACCTCAATTGAGAAAATTGTTATAAATAGGTTTTACTATAGGATTGTTGTCTTGAACAAATTATATCTCAAAAATCTCTCGGTAAAAACCTGGTAGCTAAAGGGTTAAATAAACAATAACATCAAATTTGAATATATTTTAAAGATTTGAATTACTAAGAAAAAAAGTTCGGAAACATTTCTCCAAAAAAGTCTTAAGATAATATGTATACATGTATATATATATATATATATATATATATATATGTATATATATAAATGATTTATNGTAATATTTCTAACATTTTGTGCCAATAATGAGAAATTAAGAAAATTTGATACATAACCTAATATGCGAATAATTAGCATATTATCTATCGTATCGTAAAATGGTTATGTCAAAATATTCCTGATATGTCAAAGATCTCCCCACACAAATTTTGGTTTTGATTGGATGAACCGTTTCAGAGATTTTAAGGAGGGGGAAGGGGAAAAATCGCTGCCTCCTCAGGAATACATACAGGTTGAGTCATAATTTCCCGTGAATTATGCATAAGACTATGATATACACACAATCAAGTCTGCTATTTGTTATTTTCTCAACCAATCAGGATACGTCCACACCTTTTCTGTGTGTAAAAGAGAAACAATTTAACTTGAATCTATATAGTTTTGATTATGGAGTTTACGATAAGTGAAAAAGTTACTATCACAGCGTGGGTTATTGCATTTGATGATAAGAGTGTGGAATATATAAGACAGAAATTTAGACGGCAATTTGAAAAAGAGGCACCGGCTAGACAAACAATAGTGGATTGGAAAAATAAACTCTTAGAGACAGGCAATCTTACGAAGCACCGTTATCACTCTGGCAGACCTGTCACAGCCTCTGGTGAAGAGAACTCAAATGCGGTTTTGGCTGCTATTGAAGATGATCCAGAAACCTCTACTCGTCGCCTTTCTGATGAACTGAATATATCGCAAACAACAGTGGTTCGTATTTTGAAGAAAAGAGAAATGCACCCCTATAAACCAATCTATTCCCAGTTTTTGTGCGATGCGGATGACGACCGACGTATGCAATTCTGTGAAAAAATGAATGACAGATTTCTTGCTGACCCAGCCTTTCTCCGTAAGATAACATTTTCGGACGAGTGCGTATTACATCTGAGTGGGATCGTTAACAAACATAATGTCCATTACTGGGCTGCAGACAACCCCAAAATCAGAGTGTGCAATCCTGGAAAAACATCATCCCTGACTGTATGGGCTTGCATTGGTTTCTCCGGCCTAATTGCCGTCAACATTTCAGAACAAACCATGAATGGGGAAAGATACCTTGGCATACTCAAGGAAAAGGTGGTGCCCTACTTCAAAGGTAAACGACAAATGCTCTTCCAACAAGACGGAGCTCCTCCCCATTACTCCTTGAATGCTAGACAAATCTTGAACGATGAATTACCCAATCAATGGATTGGTCGAAGAGGCCCCATTGAATGGCTAGGTCCCCCGACCTAACAGTTTGTGACTATTGGTTGTGGTCTTACCTTCGACAAAAAGTGTACACCCCGGGAGAAATATTTGGAACTATTAGAGAGCTGGAAGATCGCGTAAAAACTGAACTAGCCGCAATTTCTTTGGATATGTTTCGGCGAGCATTTCCCTAAACGATGTGCCAAATGTGTGGACAACGGCGGCGGCTTATTTGAGATGTAATATTGAGTAATTGCGTGTCCATTATAAATGTACATGTTTTATCCACAAATAAAGTGTCTACATTGTAAATATTTAATTACTATTTCAATTTTTAATTTCACGGGAAATTATGACTCACCCTGTATATATATACAGCATATATATATATATATATATACATATATATATATATGTCATGGGTGGTCGGTCCGTATAATCGAGGCAATTATTAGAGTAGAAAGGATTTTCACATACAATTAATCATCTACTTATTAATAGAGTTGTAGAGCGTAATATATGATGCATTTTTTAGCCCAATATAAATAATAGTTTGTATGTATAGTCGCACCACATGGGGCCAGGGTCCTAGTGTTTAAATTCTAAGAAATTTGGAATGATTTCTGTGGCTGCACGTGTAAATTTGATAAATTCAGTGCAAAATTTCTATATCATATACAATTACAATTATACAAATAGCTGTTGGGAACTAATTATTCTTTCTTGATTTATGGGAAATCAAAACAATTAAGATTAACACAGTCAGGAGCGTGCTCAGGATTTTCGCACGGGGACATTTTAGTCAAGATCAAAAGCGGAACGAAGTCACGCAAAAAAAATTGAAAATATTGAGAATATACACCAAAAATGCTTTTAACTTCTTTAGATTTCAAATTTTTCATTTTTTTACCGAAAATGTTTTGATTTATCCAGTCAAAATCACTTTTGAAAACCTGTCAGGGGACATTTCACCATGACCCTCTTGCGCAAACCACTGAATACAGTTGCCCCACCCCAATTTTTGGGGGGAGCGACGTCCTGGTTTGTATATATAGAAAACTTAAGTCTCGTAACCTAATCTTGACTAAATTGAAATTTGCTGCCATTGCCCATTACGTATAGAAAATTAAGTTATGATTTGGCATTAAAATATGAATAGAGATTACAGCCTCACCGCGTAATCGAATTTTAGTTGAAAATCGTTTGGCAGTCGAATTCATGCAATGAATCTATTTCCACTCTTGATCACAAGCAGGGTTTTCGAGTCGAGTTCAAGTTACTCGGTGCAAGTACGAGTTTTTCCATTTCTAGTTCGAGTACGAGTATATTTTTGAAGAAAATTCCGAGTACAGTCGAGTTTTTTCTAATTACGGGTGCTTTAGATTAAAAAATATTTATTCTGAGCTTGGTAAGTTAAAAAATTATTATTTGCGATAGATAATGAAACTGAAATTTAAAATAATTTAATTTTTACTGTATTTTCGAGTGGATTTCGATCCAGTTCTAGTTTAAATGATTTATTTTCCATGTTTTTGCGATCGAGTTTTCCGAACTCATCTCGAGTTCGAGTTTTCAACATTCCGAGTACTCCAAAATCCTGATCACAAAACAATATGTTTTTCTTTGATTGGTTAAGCCATTTCAGCACGAATTTCTCTCCTTGCGAACTGTAACAGTATTTAAATAAATTCTAAATTTATGTAGGTACCATTAAACAAATTTGCCAATTTCTAAAATGTCTAAATGAATTTCCTATTCTGAAGTACTCATTTAAACGCTTGCACAAACATATTTGACATCGTACTCAAAAACGAATTTTTTTTAATTTTTTGATATTTCAGCTTACAGGAGCACAGCCAAAATGGGTGCCCGGGTACAACCCGAAAATATTGCTTTATGATTAAAACAATTAAATTTACTACATATTATTTATTATTAATACACGCACTTTGAAGTACAGTGCAAGAAAAGCTCATCTGTTGTAGTGCTTGTTGTCAATCGTCTCAGATATAAAGAAATGTACCACTATGCTAGCTTCATTCTTAATCTCGCTACTCAGAAGGCATCGAACATTCTGCTATACGCAATGCATGTGGCAAAATTAAAGAAGTAGCAAACTTCTTTTCTTTTTCTGCAAAACGTGCTACCTGCCTGCAGTCAAAACTTCAAAATACCACACACTAGAAGTTAAAGAACCTTTACCCTACTCTCTGGATTGAAGGCCATTTTGCTGTCATTCGACTTGTTGATTGGTTGCGTGAAATTTGAACAGTTTATTTTGGATGACATGGTCAATTGACCATTGCATTAGTCCATATTAATTTTATTCAGTAATATTGGATGAATCTAGTACACTTTAAAGGAAATGTTAGATGTATAGTTGTTAATGATAAACTGTACTGGTATATAATAACAACATTACAAGCTCAATCTTATAACGTGTATATATTTTGTCAGCCAAAATTTAAATAAGGACAACTACACATCCAAGTTAGCATAATCATATAGTCTGTTGTGAAACCGGATTTTTACTCAGGAGTTTAATAACCTAAAGTGTAGCCGAGAAAGGAAATTTAATCTCTAAGATTTTATACTAAGAATCACGGGTGTTCAATTTACCAACAAGGGATTGAACTCAAACTTCTCAAAAGTATATCAAAAAGTCCGATGATTAATACTAAAAAATACGAAAAGACTCCTGTCTATTATAAGGTTTCAACACCCCAAAGTTTCTTGTCAATGTCCCTCAACCTTTAATCAGTGAATCAGACTAATTCTAAACTCAACTGATCGTACCGGATTGTAAGAATAATTTTGCCTTATTTCCTTATACTGCAAGTTCACTACTATATGTAATTATAAGATCGATTTTAACAGCGTACTTTCAAAATTTTTCTTTAACTAGTAATTTATTAAATACCTCAAATAAATCGAACTCGATTATGCTTTATTTTGTAATAAACTTTAATACAAGACGAAATGTGAACCGAATTCTGGTAGCGATTTTATAGCGTAGATTACTACTAAGAAGGCCAAAATTTAGCCATTGAAAAGTTCCTAAATCACTAATGTCTAAGTTAACAAAATGGTTGTCAACTCGAGCCTCTAAAATTGTATTAAAAGCACGGTGAATTATAATTAATAAAACCCAAATTGGTTATCTATTATTTTAAAAGTTAAACAGACAACACCTCTTTGTAAATGTTTTGAGATATTTGACAAATCACTGTGTTCCTTTTTATCAACAAAAGAGTGCACGGTAATATTGAAATTTGAGTTACTCTCTTGAGCTATTACAAAACCAAAATAGGCTAAAGTAAATTAAATTTTAAGATGGGTCTTTCCAAACTCTAATGTGAAATGACCAATTTTATTAACAACATGGAACACCTCTGATCAGGGCTACTTGCTTGTATTTTAATAACCCACAATGTCTCACACGAATTTAATATAAAC
Source organism: Hofstenia miamia (assembly GCA_900660155.1). Taxonomy (NCBI): domain Eukaryota; kingdom Metazoa; phylum Xenacoelomorpha; order Acoela; family Hofsteniidae; genus Hofstenia; species Hofstenia miamia. Next base: position 251,500 of record CABFPE010000436.1, read on the forward strand.
CAAATGTTTTCCTCTCAGAAGAGTAATTTATACGTACAATTTTAATGCAATATCAACACAGCGTTACGTTGCTTAGAATTTCCTTAAAGGTCTTTCTTGACTAACACTGTTTGAAGTTATTTTACAAAGAACAAAGTTTACTAGGATGCCTCTCGCCCCTAATGTATTTACGACTAAACTTAATGTTTAACGAATTTCTAATTTGCACATAGAGAGAGAACACGCTAATGTTCTATGACAATTCTTATTCTTTTTAAGGTTAATTCAATTAAAGGACTCAGTATTTTAAATCAATCCCAACGTATTTTTCCACACAAAACTCCTTTGTACTTCTGAATGTTAAAGATAGTTTTTACTTCAAAACAGTCGATACTTATTTCTTTAAAACAATGCAGACTTACTTTTGTTGCATGTTTACTTAGAAATTTTACTCTCTCAGATGTAAATTAAAATTCAAATATAAAACAAATGATACTTATTATTTTACAACAGGAGAATGCTTATACAAATCTCAACAATAAACGAATCAAATAACTAAACTCACACGTTATAATTACTGATATATGAAACCTCCAAAGTTAATGATTATGATATCAATTTCAAAATCTTTACCTGACGATCACCACGAAAGTAGGAATAACTTCTCATTAAATAAACAACCAAGAAATGTCTTTTTGCTAACTTTGTAATTGCAGTCTTTGCTCAATAGTTCTTTTCAGAGTATCAGCTGGGGTGTGTGTTTTCTATGAAGTTTTGAAGGTTTTTATACGTTGTCCTACGTCAGTGTCCTGTGGTTGGATAACTATTTCCAGTTCCAAAATTAGCTTGACATTTTTAACCAATTTTAGCATTTAATGCCACATCAGTTATCCCCTCGTTGTTTTGAGTACCACCTCATTAACAGTTCTTTTGTCTTTTATTTTAACTCGTCAAGTCCTTAAAAAGCTTGTTAACCATCTTTTTACCAAATAGTAACCTCTTAAGCAGATGCAAGCTTCTCGCGATTTCGGTAAACATCTAACAAATGCGGTAAATTCCGTTTTCTTCAAAGTCATTTCTTTCAGTAAAATTTAAAATTTATTTAGTGATGACATCCTTAATTCAATTTTTCAGAATTAATTTTTAGCAGAAAAATGTAAAATTATTCTATGCAGTTTGAATTCCAGGAATTTTCAAAATTCCAATTTTACTACAAGTCTATATTTGCTCAAAGCTTAATAAATGCATGACTTACATAAAGTCCTGGTGCAAGAACTATGTCCTGGTTGCGTAATGCTTCAGCATTTTATCTGTCGTATCTACACCTCCTTTAGTTTTTGTTGTAGGCAAGAACGTTGATAGCTTCTTCACAGAATTTTCAATGTCAGCTTCGTCATGACAAAAAAGACATGAGAATAACAGATCTGTTCTTTTTGCTTAGCATGATGTCAGTAAAGTATTTGAATAGTCATTGAATGCAAAGCAACTTTTAAGAACACAATTGGCGTTTCTTGTGAATTTCTGCACACATAGGAAATTAAGTTCATTTAATAATCAGAGAAATATTATCTTCAATTTTTTATGTCAATACATTAGTGAGAAAATGAAATAATAAATTCTAACGTTTCTTTATCATCTAGAAAAGCATCTACAATCAATCCTTGTCAGGAAGGTTTTGCCTGACATTTCACTATTGCATATTATGTTGTTGATCTCAAAGAACTTGCAAGGATTTTAAAGGATTTTATTCCCGACGTCGATTTTTCAATAGAAAAATTGAAATTTTATATTTCAAACACGTTTTACAACAAAACCTATTAGTCTACAAAACCATCTACAATGATTTATTGCTGACTAAGTCTTCTTTAAATCTATTTCACTTTGTTGTAAAGCATGTATGTAATGAACTTGAAAATTGAATCATCGCACAACACTTATTTCGAAGCAAATAAATTAAAATGATTCAAATATCTTGAGATGTGTTGGTCTGATTGTTCCACGCAATGTTGTCAATTTGTAAATCAACCTAGTGACACAAGAGAAGGATGTAAATAGATTATTTGTAGTCACATTCAACTCTATTGAAGTATGGTTCCAGTATCTTCATGACCACGTGGTTCCCTAAAGATTCATTTCACGTCTCGTTATGCTTAATGGATCTGACTTCGATTGCATGTATTTGTGGATGGACAACCCGATTTGCATCTCTCAGCTTTTCATCAATTGTCACATTGTCATATGGTCTAAAGCAGCTTTCGAAGTATTTCATCACGCTATCCCACAAATCATGTATATGGCAATATTTGCCTTCTTCTTTGCTCGCTAATCTACTTGATTTATCATCAAAGCCAAAGATGAGATGTAATAATTTCAAAACGAGGGACACTCATTGTTTCCATAAGCTTCTATATGATTCATCTTTGCCTTTGAATACACCCCTTGATATCATCAGCCAATATAAACTAGCAGTTCTTGCTCGTCTACTAAAGAAGATGATGTGCTCTCAATATTGTCACTAAGCATTTGTATGCCGAAGAATCTGTTGAAAATTTAATAATTCAAAAAACATCAACTATGCAATCAACAGAATTTCTAAGAAATGATGTAACTCAAGTATGGCGCATAATATTCGCATTTCTTGTTTGGATAATGCGCAAGCCAGGCTCACCAGTATTCAATTTCCAGTGAAATTTAAATTTCAGAAGGATCAGTGTTTAGTGTGACAGTGTTGGTAATTCCGGGTCCGGCTTCTCCATTTGAAAGATACTTCATCAGAATCTTGTCTACTAAAAATTCTCTATCATATTCCTCGTATTTTGATTCTTCAAATGAATAACCGTCAACTTGTAAATTCAAAAGTGCAACACGTTTCTAAGCACATGGTAAACTTGTTAAACTCGACATAGTACTGCAAAGAAACTTTACGAAATAAAAGACATTAGTACAGACAGTTGAAAGTAATGCCTAAAATTCACTTATTTTCTCGGTATACACACATGATGTCAAAGATTTGATTCACTCAATCACTCAACACTTATGGAAGCCACTTAAGACTAGAGCCCTAATACAGAAAAAGAAAAGAGAAGCCCTAATACTCTTAGGTGAAGTGTGTGAAACCTTCGTGCTAAGTAAAAAACCTAAGCTCAATGCGTTTCTCATCTCGTGCAATTTAGGTGGTAGCTTTAATAATGAATGGAATGCATTACGAAAAAAGCTTAAACTGTATACCTAGCTCTAAATTAAAGGACATGCTAGAACTACTGTACCACTTCTAGGTGCCTGTAAATGCGCAGAAGGCTTTTTAGAAAATCATAATGTAATAAAAACAAAGTCAAGAGAAATCAGAAATAAGTTTACTGGAGGTCCAAATTGCCTGAAACAAAACGAAAAGATCACATTGATATTTACGAACAAAACTGATAAAGGAATTAAACAAGAGTACACCGTTGCTAACATGGGTAAATAACACAGGTTCTGTACAATAACCTTTTAAACTATAACAAAAAGACTGCGTAATAATTAACGGAAATAATTAAGCTAAAATCGTAGTTTACAAAGATCTAAATTCGTCTCATTATAAATTGATCATTGTAATTTACAGAGTTCATATTACCAATGTCGAAATTAAAATAGATGAATGATGCAATTATGCCATTATATATATATATATATATATATATCATTGGCGTTCTATACTCTCTGCCAAATGTCAATTACAAGGCTTAATTATAGAATAAAATACAATAGTACATTCCACATATATCCAATTTTTAAACATTCAATGAAAATATATTTAAGTATATACTAATTCTAATTGACGTTCTTTTGAAAAAATAGGCAACTAGAGTTTTGTAAAATTGTTCGCGCTTATTTCTTAAATCAAAAACAATTATTTTTCAAAAGAAGCCATTTCAGAGTTTGAAAGACTTGGTTGGTCAGTAATATTTCTGAAATAAAAATTTTTTCATGCAGGAAAAACTTCTTTCAAGCATAATACATAAAATTATGTTCAAATCATTCACATGGACCTGTTTCCCTTTAATAATTGAATATGTCTAATGATGGTATGTGCTTGTCTAAACATTCATAGCAAAAATTAATTTATCTTCATAGTTTAACAATATAAACTGAACCCACGTTGTAAAAAATAATTTAATAATTGAAGATACATAGTTTTATTGGATTGCAATGCTAGTGATCATGGAGAAACAATTTCATTGTCTTTCATATTTGAGCTCAGCTAATCTAATGCATTTCTTAGTTTTATAGGCAATATATGTGCTAATGTAATAATAGATAAACATTTGATAAGTTATTATTATCTAGTCTTGTATGTTTTGGTTTATTTATGTATTTATATGTTTATCTATAGTTTGACTCCGCCTACTTTCGTTTGAGCTGTTCTGCTGATGCTAAATCATTTCAATTCATTTGATATCCATCAGCATCCTAGAGAATGGCTTCAGATTACAAAAAATTCAGAACATTAATCTAGGTTGTGACGGTAAAATCTGATGTCAAGATTTCCTAGCTTGCAAAATCAATTTGAAAGGATATGTGAGAATTAAAAATAATTGTTTAAGGATTCTAAGAAGAATTCTAAAAAGAATTATGTATTAAATTCATTCAGAAATTTACTATATCCAGTGTTTTCATTAATGGTATGTGTATCAGAATCTCACTTATGGCAGTTATATAAATATCATTAAAATCTGTAAGGAGAGAGATTAATGGCTAAATATCATAACCAATTAGTAGGTAAACATAATCGTTCAGTTGTTGAGATCCTTTGACCTCTTGTGCTTAAGAAGGGAAATAGATTCCAGACACAATTCACAAACTGAAGTAAATTGCCAGAATATTCGCATATAATTCCGAATACGCGATGATCTTCATTCATGACTAATTTGATTTTGTAATGGCAGCTAATTTAAAACATTCAATAACTACAAAGCTTTAGATAAGATTACGATAGTTGATAAAACATTTTCGTGTCAGCAGTTCTGCTGATGCTTAGTCATTTCAATTCATTTGATATCAATCAGCATCCGTTGAGAATTCAAGACTCACCAAAATACGTTTTGATATGTATGTGCTACAATCATAAGTTCTATTGCAAACTTAAGAAAGTATACAAACTTTGATTGCCAAGTAGGTGGCCAAGATAATATGTGACCGCCACATCAAATATGTTCTTCTTGTTCAAATGGATTACGATTGAAATTGAATGGGCCTTTAGTCCAATAGAATTAAAAGCTTTGCTGTCTTTCAAATGGATATGCTCTAACATTTAGGCAAGTCTACTGCATATAAAGATGGAAATAAGAAACTTCTCTATGGTTGTAAGGCAATGGAGTGTCAATAATCTTTTAAAATGCACTTCCTTCTTGCGTTTCCATTTAGATTTCTTTTCCGAAAAGCTTGGCCCAGGAAGCTCGCTAGAAGGGATTTTGGAATGAAAAAATTGTGGCTGACAACTGTTAAAAATTCAGAACTTAATAGAGAACCGGGCTTTTCACAAAATTTTATAATTGGAAAATGCAAAAACCTTATATTTGACTAGAAACGGTCCGACATTTCTAATGCATTTAGCGGGAATCGCACTTTTTCGCCAAAAACCTATTTTCGGCCATTGCTCCCGCAGTATTCACTCGAACTTAAATATATTTACCATGGGGATAATTAAGGAGACACTATCCTGCAAAATTTTAATGAATTATGTTTGGATGGAAACGCGGCCATGATGATGCTTTTAAAAATCTTTTAGCGAGAGATATAAATATATATATATATATATATATATATAT
>CABFPE010000436.1:276534-301529 GCA_900660155.1 Hofstenia miamia
TTCAATATATATATATATATATATATATATATATAGACTTGGTAGATTTAGTTTATATTTATAAAAATCTTTTTTGGTTAAGGTTGGTTCATTAAATTTATATAAATTAGTCCCATGATGCTTAGTTGAAAATTTTCAATAAACTTTGTTAAAATCTGTATTATTTTGTTTGGAGTACTGAAAATAATAATGCAAAATATAAAGAAATTTCTAAATGCATTCCTTGCCCTAATTAGGTTTGCCTTGGATCAACAAATTAGCAATTTTTGGCCAAAATGAGAATAAATTATAGTTCAGCAAATTGAAATTCCTTAAGCATTAAATACAATTTGATAAACTGCAGACGATTATTAACCGATAGAAAACTGAATAGAACAAAACAAGAAGGCAGATTGCAAATCCTCTTGACATATGTTTGAGAAAATAAGTCTTACTTTGAATGCTGTTCAATTTTCCTGTTAATTTTTAAAGTGACTCCGTTCTTAAAATAAAGTTGTATTTCATTAACCTGTAAATATTCTATAAATACATATTCCAATTCATTTCACTCTATACTTCTGATAATGTCGCTATTTTGCTTGTATGATAACTATATTTTTACAAAGACAATATTTATACATCAAATACGTAGTGAACATTATTGCAATTTCATATATTTCATCAATACTATTATACATACTGTATGTAATAGTTCAGATATTTTAATTAGTTTTCTATATTTCCTTTCAACACGTAGGAAATTTATGGTACCTCACATAAGGAAGTTTAATGTAGGTCGGGTAATTTTCTTTTTTAGAAATTAGAAGGAATTGACATTTTCTATTTAATGCATTATTTTAACCCTAACATCTCTTACTCAAAAAAGCTGCCATGAATCGCTCACTGGTAAGGATATCCCAAAATCCGGCAAGATCAGAAGCTGAAGTTGATTGTTTCTCTCATGCGTCCTAAACCCCTTTATACTCTATTTATACTCTAAACATTGGGCATGAGATGCATTTAAGACGTTTATAAGAATATTAATTGAAAGCTAGTTGATAATTTCCCGTACTTCCGGAGCAAAAATGCCGTCTAGCATAAATGTTCCCCATTATATGGGAGTACATCTTCAATATATGTGTCAATGCTTCCTGGGAAGTCTTGGATCTCAAATATATATTCTAATTTCGGATCTCTGATTCCACTTGTGAATCAACTTGAGAATCTGGAAATGAAATGGTCCAAAAAATGTGCAATTTTCAAAATCAGCAGATATATCAAGTCCATTTCTGGAAATCTCTTATTACATTCTGTTTCAATAATGAACCTGTAGATTAGGTTAATTGTTCTGGGTTTGCTTTAACAATCAAAATATTCCTAAATTATTTTCATGATTTAGTGTTATTACATGTTTTTATATTAATCTAATTTCTCATATTTTAACATTATATTTTTATCATATTTTTTTGAATTAACAATAATTTAGAACGCTGTTTACCAAGGAATATCAGATTAACTGTAAAATCCCTTACTAAACATCGCTTAGATAGTATGAATTAATTAGATATTTCATTTTTTATAAAAACCTATGTTCACTGTATAATAAACTTTTAGTTTATCATTAGGTTACGGTGTTAGCGGTACTCAATTAAAGAAAGCTTCAAACCAATGCAGTTGCAAATTCGTCAAACATTAGATTTTGTATGCTATACATTTTTAAGATAGAATTTGAGATTTTGTCAGATTATTTGCGCCAAAGAAAATGTATAATACTTCCAATCAATAAAAAACACAGGAAATACTTTAAACACATTTAAATTCTATGGATTTCAGAAATTTTAAGAGATAAATATTTCTGATCAGTAGGTTGGGGCATTAGTCATGCATGTATCATTCACTTCTAAGGTATTTCGTCATTAAGACCAATGTTACAAAATTATAATATACAGTAGTTCATCTCAATGAAATATTGTAAAATACTATTAAATTCATCATTTTGACTTGCAATCATTTTTCTGATAAATTCTAAAAGACGATATTTCAAATTGATTGCAAACCTTTTTAAGTGATCATAAATGAATGTCTTTTCCTTTTGTTTTGTTTGATAATTTTTAAAAAATATGTTCAATATTTTAACATTTCATGTGCATTAAATAACTTGTGAGGAATGAGGGATATATAAGAAAATGTTTTACGCAAAACTAACATAAATATCAGATTTGACTATATATTTTAATGGGAATGAAATAAAACAAACAACACATATCAAAACTATGTGTGGTTATAATACTAGAAATGCGAAGTCACTGGCTATTAGTGGCAATCTAAAGGAGCTGACGGCTCCACAACTGGCTGATGAAATCAACACTCAGTTTACTGATTCTGTTGCTCACTTTGTCCCCCTTCAACAAGGTGTTGTATCGGAGGCCTTCCCTACTCTCCTTCATATCGACGAATTATCGGTGTACTACATGTTGGATAAGCTTAGTTCCCGGAAAGCTTCGGGACCTGATCACAACCTTAATACGTTACCAAATTGGATTTTGAAACGCTTTAGTGTTGAGCTCGCTCTGCCTATTTCGTTACTTATCAACTCATCGCTCAACCAGTGTTCTGCTTCACCATTTACTGTTGCTGATGTTATTCCGATTGAGAAGAAAAAACCTGTGGTTTGCCCTCTAACAGACTTGAGGCCTATCTCCTTGACCCATTCAAAAGCTAAAGTTATTGAGAACGTCATCATTGACAAAGAACTTAAACCGAAGATATGTTTCGTCCTTGATCCAAAACAATATGGAGTTGTTCCCGGTGTTCCACCCTAATGGCTCTTCTAGAAATCACTCTCCAATGGGTNATTATCGGTGTACTACATGTTGGATAAGCTTAGTTCCCGGAAAGCTTCGGGACCTGATCACAACCTTAATACGTTACCAAATTGGATTTTGAAACGCTTTAGTGTTGAGCTCGCTCTGCCTATTTCGTTACTTATCAACTCATCGCTCAACCAGTGTTCTGCTGCACCATTTACTGTTGCTGATGTAATTCCGATTGAGAAGAAAAAACCTGTGGTTTGCCCTCTAACAGACTTGAGGCCTATCTCCTTGACCCATTCAATAGCTAAAATTATTGAGAACGTCATCATTGACCAAGAACTTAAACCGAAGATATGTATCGTCCTTGATCCAAAACAATATGGAGTTGTTCCCGGTCGTTCCACCCTAATGGCTCTTCTAGAAATCACTCACCAATGGGTCTCTCAGCTTGAATCGAAAGACACTTACCTTCGAATTTTTCTCTTTGACTTTCGAAAAGCGTTTGACTTTGTCAGTCACCCCTTGATATTAGACAAGCTCTGTCGAATAGGAGTAAGTTGTGCTACTGTTGCCTGGATTCGTTCGTTCCTGGCCAACCGCAAACAAAGGGTGCGTTTACCTGACGGTACATCATCTGATTGGAAGCCAGTCATTGCAGGTGTTACCCAAGGTACCAAAATTGGTCCATGGTTATATGTTCTGTTTGTTAATGACCTATTGCTTCACTGGAGACATCACACCAAATTCGTCGATGATACCACTGCCTGGCATCTTATGAATAGGAATAGTGTCCTGGATGATAATAATGTCGTAAATCAGGTCCAAAGCTGGTGTAACATCAACAGCTCCGAAATTAATGTAAAGAAAACCAAAGAGTTGACAGTTTCATTCCTAAAAGATTTTGAAATGCCTCCTGAAATCTTCCTTAAAGACAGCACCGTTACCCGGACGGATTCTGCTATGTTGCTGGGCGTTACTATCCAACATAATCTCAAGTGGGATCGACATGTCCATGTTATTATTATTAAAGCATCGAAGAGACTCCATTTTTTGAAAGAGCTCAAACGAAGCCAACTGCCAACGCCTGACATCATCATCATATACAATTCTCTAATTAGATCTGTACTAGAGCAAGCGTCTCCGCTTTGGCACCACGATCTCCGCAATCAGCGCTGCTGGCAGCCCCTTTATTGCACAACAAAGGCGTCGAAGTCGTTCGTATACTCTCAAATCAACCGAAGTTATGACACGTTCTATGGTACATGAGGATACACATTTCCAGATCGTCAAGCAATCATTCCTTTTGTGTACCTATGTCACCTTTTTCCCTTTATTTGTTCACGTGTACTACTATTCAACCTTCGGGTTGCGAGTACCTAAATAAATAAATCTTTCTTTCTTTCTTTAAGAATAACATACTTAGGTATGCTACTAGAAATTCTGTAAATAACTAAAGCATTATTGTTTAAAAATCAGATAGCACTAGTAACTTAGTTAATAAGAACAATTCTATTTCAATAAATTTAATATGAATCACAAATATTTGACAAGCATTTTAAGGATGCATTCATAGATACAAAAACTGTTGAATGGGATTCATGGAAAGTCATAAAACTGATTTATATTTTAGCTGAATTCACTTCGGAAACAACACCAAATAATAAACAATTATGCCTTAATCGTGTTCCTTACACGCTTTTCTATGCTCTTTAATTGTAGGAAATACTAAATGTAATAATAACAATAATTTTAATATCAATATTTACTAGACTCTGCAGTCTGGCAAAGGGCAAAGCACATCCTTGGTTTAGTCTTGTATTAAGAATGAAAATGAAAATGGTTATCAAATAAATTATTTTTATAGTGAAGATAAACCTATATTCAAAATATTTAATCAAAGTCAAGCATTTTCACGTTAATGTTGAGTAAATGTTATTATCTAGAAATCGATTAAGTACAGTTCTTCTCCTTCGCAGCAAACCGTCAGTATAATAAATAATTATTTTTCGAAGAGTTTATGACCTAAGGATTTCAATAACAAATTATGTGAACAACAAATCTTGATGAGAAGTGCCATTGCTTAACTTTCATTCATACAAAAGATATTAATTTTAAAAATTAACAGATATATAGATAAAGGGGACAGGATGATAGGCTCTTGTCACCTGAAAAGAGATAGACAGTACTTGAAAGGGGGCCTAAAAGTAATTTCTTAAAATTCCCATAATTGTGATATTCAACTAATATTTAAAATTTTTTGCATTAAGCATTGATCTATTTAAATTCAATTTTATTGGAATATGTATTCTTTTCTGAAGCGGTAAGGATGTTATTAACAAAAGCAGTTGGTGATAATAGATAGGAAATTAATTTCTAAATTTAAATTTTCAACTTCTAATAAAATCATTAAATTTATTTGAATTCCATTTCAATAAATAACCTAATTGAGAAAAAATATTCAATGTTTCAGCTCATGTAATGAAAATATTTAATTAGGAAAAATGATTTTTCAAAATTATTTCATAAATACATGAAATACAGAAGAATCTTTCCACAAAAAAAAATACACTAGTAATTGCAAATTAACTAATGGAATCTTTCGTTGCAGTGATAAAGCCAAAATCAGAGAATATATTAGAAATTCATGTACTTTTTTATATGCTGGCGATACTCTAATTATCGAACATTTAGATCTATCAATTGACTATCATTTGTATATTTTTATTTACCACTGCTTATGTAATTCTAATATTTTGGCAATATAGCCCAATAAGAACAATAAAAATAATATAGTGAATAATTGGCCTCTAGAATTTTTTTTGCAAATTCTTATATTGTCGCTTTACTGCTTTACGAAAAGTTTTGTTTTGATTCATGTAAAGCAATGGATTTAATAATGACGACATGTTTACCAGTTGAACACTTGACCAATATGCAAATGAGTCAAGTGACAAACCTAGTGGAATTCCAAAGTTCTCTTGACCAAGATATCCAGAGAAATATATCATGTTTGGATATGAGCATAAAACAAATTCTGTTACAAGAATGATGCAAATGGACGTTGCTCTTTTTTGCTGGCTTGAAACACTTTTGTTATAAGATGATTTGGAAAGAACTTTGTATATAATTGTTGAGTACATAGAGCCAATACAGATTGTGACAATCGCTACAAAGCTTATTGAATTGACGAAAAAGTATGTTGTCTGAAATGTTGAGGGAATCGTATACACACACTGCTTCTTTTTTAATTCACCCATCCAAACATTTGGAAGCAAACTGATTGCTCCTAAGAAATAACAGCAAAGTAATAGAATTCGTAGATTTTTTGGTGGTTTTATGAGGTCATCATAATGATGAGGAAACGTAACTGCAACAAATCTAAATTATGCTAATTAAGCATTTCATTACAAGAACTTAATCGAACAATATTTAGTCATATTTCGTCATATATAAAGACTTTTTCAATGTTTCAATTGATTATTAGCAAAAGTGCCTGTAATAAATAATTATGTAAATATTTGTTTAAAAATATAATAGATATATAGAAAATATATGGTTGGATTTTGCTGAATTCATTGCAAAGAAAATTAGAAGCATGAATGTAGGTATACAGTATATCCGTGAATTGAAACATTTCATCCAAAGCGCACAAATAATACATTCTTTTGTAATAAGCCAATTTTCATATGCCTGCTTACTACTTAATGGAATCAATATTAATAGAATTGCGCAATTAATCACATTTAACCGTGAAGTCTGGACAACGTTTCAATGTAATAAACAACAAACTAGTACATATGTACAAGAGAATAATTTGCTCTCTCCGAAATACCTGATTAAATTTACTAGTTTGTTATTTTTCTACAAGTATTTCTCTAAGTTAACACATCCATCCTCATTTTTAGACTGTTTATTAAAATTTAACTCACGCACTCACGCATGTAAAACACCTGTTCTTAATAAGTCTTCCTATTGGGAAAAGTCCTTCATTTATAATGCAGTCAAGCTTTGGAACAACTTAGATAACAGCATAAAAACTGTAAAAAGTTATGGAATTTTCAAACGCTAACTTAAGCATAATTTATTAAGTCACCAAGCAATAATAGGATCATCAAAAAAGTTATATGCATGGGAGGAATTTAGGATAATCTAATTATAATTGTGTTTGTTTTTGCTATTTTTACATTTTGATAGGAGCATATCTTTGTTTTGTATCATTTGATGGAAATAAAAACTTGTTAACCGTTATGTAAATATTTATTTGAAATATTTTTGTTGTTTGAAAAAATTATTTGATGGTGAACACATTTACTTCAAAAAAATTTTGTTATTTAGAAAAGCTATTTGCTGATGTTCACATTTATTTCAAAATATTAGTTTTTTTATATAAGAAACTAGGTGAAGGGGATAGTTCTAAAAGTTTCTTAATTTAGGTGAAAATTTTCGTGTTTTTAGTTCCAAAAGTTTCTTATTCAGTTTCTAATTATTTTTGATAAAAATGTTCATTCAATGAGTGATATAGTTCTAAATATTTCTTAATTTCTTAATTTTGAACACAAAACAAAAACTTAACAAATATTAACTATACAGTAGTCATATGTATGAACACAACACAAAATCTCAACAAATATCAACTACATATACAATATTCATATGTAAAAGTAATATTGCTAATGTCTATTCTAACAAAATGACTTCTTTTAAATACACAATGATGGCTTACAGCTTTTGCCACGGAACAAGAATTGTAAATATGCATGAAAAAAGTTTCTTATTTGAAAATTATTCATATAATGTAGTTTCAAAAATTTCTTAATTTTTCGGGATTCTACATGTAAGTTTCTTATAAACTGGTTTCTTATAAAAAAAACGTGTATTATTATTTAGAAAAAACAATTTGTTGACATTCACATTAATTTCACAATATTTTTATTTAGAAATAATAATTTGAGGATTTACACATTCATTTCAAAATATTGTTGTTTAGAATAACTAATTTTCAAGGTATGATTTGTTATGGGCTTTAATTTCTGCATAAGCATATACTTGTGTTCTTAGATTTACCGCTGCCCTTGCCACACTGCAACCGTTTCTCTTCCCATGCCCAGTGCTCACGAAAAAAACCTTGAATTATAATTCTTTTACTTATTTCCTTGAAATATGAAAAAATTTTAAATCCTACATAAATTGAAATTACAGAATTGCAAAAATTCATATACAAGCATTTAAAAATTTTTAATGGGATCATGAAAATTTTTTAAAAATCCCCAAGCAATTTAACGCTACTAAAGCAATAAATACATGGATCAAAATTTTCCTGTTAAATACAAAATCAGTATAAAAATCAAACATGATTTAGTAGATTTGATTTTTTAATAATCCATGAAGAATGTGTATAATATAATAAACACACATATAACAAAAATATTGCTCAAAACGACGAAATTTATAGATATCTATATTCTATACATGTTTTTGTTCCTTACCTATCACTGTAGTAGTTTTATGGACAAACTTTTATAAGCTCACATAGAAAGACATTCAGTCCATCATTCTGAAAATCTTAGTAGTTACGTGAGACCAAAGTTTTGTAATTCTACAAAATCATGAGAATCTTTCTACTTTTAAAAATCAATGTTTTATTGATAATTAAAGCAAATAAAGATTACATTTTAAATGTTCGCTATAATTGTAAATGGTTGGGTGTGATTTAAATAATTTCTAATATATATATATATATATATATATATATATAATTATAAAAATAACACTTTATATTTGTCTACCATTTTCAAAAAAAAAATATTTTGCATTTTTGTGATATTTCCAATTCTAAGAAATGCAAAGGCCATATGCTGCGAACTTGCTTTGATCAGGGTTAAACTCTTAAAATTACTAACATTAAAATTAATTAGCACTATGAAGCAGTTTCCACAGTGTGAAATCCACACATTTTACATATATGTCTTCGAAACTATGTCTATTGTATGCAAAATCATGAGGAAAAAGATACATTACCTATCAAAGGTAATTGCTATAATGTGATACCAAGACACAGCAATTGATGCCCACATGAGATATGTAGTGTAAATTAAACGGCAGTATATTGAACCTAAAATACCAGTGGGGGGATTTACTTGAGATTCAAATGCAGATTTGTAGATGAAGAAAGATGATGTGATTGCGTCTACGAATGCAAGTGATGAAAACAAGGTGTTTGTAAATGACTTGTTCAGTTCCTTTGAGATACTGTATATAAAAAATAAAAACGCGTTGCAAAGAATGGCAGACACATTACCTATTTGCGTTAATACAAAGTGCCACTGTGAAAATTCAAGATTGTAGTTCGTTACTGGCTGTGTAGAATTCATGAAAATGTGATTTTAAATGATGAACTAAATTAATGAGGTTGCTTAAATCCTTTGAAATTACAATGAAGTGCTACAATTGGATATTTGCTTAAAAAATTATCATGTAGAAGAGAAATCGTATCTGATTGGAGGAAGTTTAGTTGGGGAACCTCACTATGTTCAGCTTGCTTGTAAAAAACTACATTTTGTATTATTAAAAGTATATATATATATATAACCTTTCTTCCAGCAAATCTTTTCAATAGCTTTAATATAAACCTGCAAATTTATTTCGACTTGCACAGTCATTGTGAGTTTCTTTATAAATTATTTACATGATTGCATAATAATATTTTATTTCATTAAATCTTAATAATCGGACTAAGTTATGACACTAAAAATACTGAAGCAAAATTTCTTTAAAATCATTGAACGCATTGTAATTAGATCAGCGTAAATACGAAAGATTATTATATTCATAAACTGTTGTTAGCAATTGTTAAGACTTAGTTAAATGTAATACTTAGTGAGTCTGATTTCGCTTTCTCAAGCTAACTAGAAAGTTAATTCAAAAACAATGTGTGTATTACTATATTGCAAATGTTTCCACTTAGTTCAAAGTTTTATTGATACAGTGTAGTTCGAACTTTTAGGAAACCTATATATTGTAAGAATATATAATATGTATTTGTTATATTTCCAAATTTCCTAGGAAGCCAGAATTTGTGCTAGCTTTGAGTAGTTCAAGCACTCGCCAAAATATGGAAGAATTTGTCATATTACATCACTCGTTTTGAAAAAACATTACTGACAAAAAATAAAGTTAACAGTGTGTACGAATACTATATGAATTAAAAAAACTAAAATATAATGTCTTTCTGCTGCTCCAGTGTAACTAAGAGAAAGTACAAAGGCAAACAAACCAAATGTTTACTAAATCTCAGAAATGAAACTGAACCGGATTTTTCAGACGCATAAAACTTAGGTCCAGAAAATTGACAAAGGTTGAAACTTACGCAGCCCAAGTCTGTTCGGAGCTAAACATTAAGCCTACATTTTACATCTATGCGTGTTTGTCTGAAAATTTACGCCCGCACATTACAGCTAACTTACTAGAGCCCATGCAAATTCAAGCCCACCACTTCAACGAAAAAACAATGCCAGCCTAGCGAATTGATGACCAGGTGCACTTGCATCTCTGTTAAAACTGTTGTATTTAAACAAAATGAAACTGTTTTAAAACTATGGAATGTTAAAGTTTATGAGCACTGGATTATATAACATGTGAATTTATTAAAATATTTGTTGTCTATTTAGAATTTATGTCCGAAATTCTTAAGTTAATGAATATATTTCTGTAATAAAAAAAGTATTTTCAACATTCACAATAGCCTAGCTAATGAGATTTTGCTTCTCTATTTGTGTGGCACAATTTAGAAAACGTGGTAACTACATGTTGTTTGTTAGTAAGTAACATAATATAGAATTCAAATTATTTTTGGATAATCACAAAACTGTTAATTTAGTTGTAATTATATTCCAGACACAAGTTGTGTTTTGTACAAAACATATTTAATATTCTACCCTAATCATCACTGCATGCTGTATTGTGTTTGTGTTGCGTTGTGTACACCGAATTTGTCCTATGGCCTTTATTCTTATATGACCGCGTTATCAGTGATTCTGTTCTG
The DNA here is from genome assembly GCA_900660155.1 of Hofstenia miamia. Lineage (NCBI taxonomy): Eukaryota > Metazoa > Xenacoelomorpha > Acoela > Hofsteniidae > Hofstenia > Hofstenia miamia. Next base: position 287,368 of record CABFPE010000436.1, read on the forward strand.
TTTTTGTTCTGTATTTCTTACTAAGTTGTTGCTATTTTCTTATCTTAAAGAATGCTTCAGAGGATCGTCTACACTCTGTGTTATCCTACTAGTGATGCGCGGTACGCGTACTAACTGCGGATATCCGGCGGGTACGCATTTTCTTTTCATTCCACATTATGAGTAGCATAAATAATATTTTTTCGAAAACTTAAATTTTATTACTAAAATGTTGAAAAATAAATATATAATAAATGTGAATTGCATTCGAAATGTTATTAAAAATCGTTATTTTGCTAGGTGGGTGCGGCTTTAAAAAAGCTCTGCCCGCACATAAACAACAGGCAAGGTAGTGGTACGCGTTTGATTCTACACAATTGCCCACAATTTATTATGGTTTCTATAAATTATATTTTAGCGCACAACAGACAATTTCATTTTAATTTTCTTGAAGTTCCTATGAAAATCGATTGCTGGATGCTTTTCAAATTTCATCAGTTGTTCAAATTTGATCACAAGTAGATAATTGCACAAAAATACATTGCCAATTTTTTAATTGATATTAAAATGAAAACTTTTTATTTAATGCTGAGATATATCATCAAAAGGAATTGAAAAAACTACTACTATTTGTTAAAAACAAAGTTCAGACATTGTGTGGCCCAATTCCGCTAAAATTGTCATAAATATCTCCTGTATTACTTAATTATAGTTTTTTTATCTTGTTTTGATTCTAGAAATTGTACCCAGACTCAAACCTAAACAAAACATTTTCTGGAGAGGTGCTCAGAGCCCTATCAGTGCTTCGAACCTTCGGTGCCCGCACTATCTATCATTATGTAATTGGAATACAGTAAAAAATTGGTTCTAGGTCCGCTCCTGATAAGCTACTAACTTTTTCAATATTCGATGGCATATGAATGTTGAATATCTTAGTAACATGAAACAAAATTTGTAATTATATCTTTTGGAAGATATTTCAAAATAAGAATGGAAATACAACGGGTTAGAATGAGATCAAATCAAATCCTAATAAATCTGAAATTCTTGAATTGCCTAACTTTCTATTCAATGTTATTTTGTTCAATCATAGCTTGTCATTTTAATGCATGGGGATAAAGCAAATTGAAATGATATTAATTGCATTAGCATTTACACTTAAAACATGGAAGATGATAATTCCAATCTTGAAAACACACTTCTGAAAGGTTAAGAGTTGTTGAAGGCCTACTAACTAAACAATCAGAATTGAAAATGATACTACAAAGGACAGAGAGCAAATTCACCATTAAGCCTTATACTTTAGTAATTCAATGAATTTTAAAGCTGAAATTTAAGTATATGTGACTCTAGCAGACTTCATTTAGAGCAATTTGATTTTTCAAAAGAAAATTTAAATACTGAAAGGATGAGATATATTGTGATTTAGTTGAGAAAGTCGCTGGATGTTGAAATTGCAATTATATTTGTTGAAAGATTTTGTACTTTGTATATTTTACCCTTAGCGTATTAAAATTTTTTCTGAATCATAACTACATTTCATTTTGTCTATAGGAAATTATAATTTATAATTTTTATAATATAGACCACTGTATCCCTTTACAAATGGTAAAATTTACTGAAATGCATGTGAATTTTAATACAATAAACTGTGTTATGAATGATAGGTTTCTAGGTCAATTGCCATTTACATTCCTATTTGAAGCCAGAAATTATTTCCTTTACATTGGTAAATATGATTTATTCCATTGTCACTATTTTTGCATGAGTGCCTAAAGGCAATGAGTGGGCTTAAAAAATAATTAATGACACAATTTTACAAGGTGAACAGAGCACCTAGTGAATAATATTATTAAATAACTATTGTTATTTGTTGTTTTATTTTATCCACAAGACATGTAGTGAATGAAGAAATTGGAAACAAGTTTATTTATTATTTTTGTAAGATTGAAATAATGTTTCTTTCCACTATTTTTACAATGGCAACAAAGACTCTGCGAAAAGCAATGAATGCCGATAATTTAAGGAGACTTACCACTTACAAATAATTCAATAACATCAGATTCTCTAACATGTATTTACATTTATAACAAATTGAAAAATTATGTGTAGTCCAGTAAGCCAACATGTGAGTAGTTCCCATTAAATATGTAAGCTATATATATATATATATATATATATATATATATATATATATATATAGGTTATAGTTTGGTATTCCATGTAGATACATTTGTCTACATATACTTTAAATTCATTTAGGATTATTATTTGCATAATAATTTTGAAAAAAAACTACTTACCAGCATTCTCAAGACAACATATGGACAAACAAAATGCAAATTGCCCCAAAATCTAACAAACATTTCCCTTGAAGAAAGGCAGCACTACAATGCGTACTGCTTTACAATGTAGAAAGATTTCTTGAAGGCATAAAAATGCAGGGCAATTTAGAGCAATTGCTAAAAATATTTTTTATGCCATGTATTAAGATAACACGTGAAGTCAATTTTCGTGCGTCATTCTCGTTGCAAGAAATATTTCGTGTATTTATATAAATCACGAATAAATTTTGTTCTTTTAAATCTTCTGTTTTCGTTTTGCAATTCACAGACATTTTCTGTGTAGACCACCTATCTTTGCAACACCATTATGAATTTCCAACATTGTGAAAGAGGCTTTCTTATAGAGGGGAACTGCATCACAAAATTCCATGTATCACAATTCACTGATTGTCTCTTCTCTAATTCCAAAATAATCTTGGAAGGAAAATAATGGTTTTACGCAAGCGCTAGTAAAAATCTCTTTGAGATTTCTCTATATGGAACTGTATAGGAATCATTTGCGTGCGTTTCTACACTTCAGCATAATTCACAAACAAACTGTTTTCCTCGCCCAAGTGTGTATATAGTGAGCACAACTCTGACTAATTCTCAATAGACTATGACTAGTGAACTGAGACAAATCATGCGCGGAAAAAAAAATGGTGCTACTTGACATTTTTGTAATCAGTGGGTCTAACCTCATCTGAGATTTCCGGGAACTGAAATTCTGAGATACTTTTTCAAAAACCGAACAGTCTAATGCCCATGTCCACACTTTAAACTATTAAATATTTTGGAGAGGAAATTCAAATGTAGGATCCTAGCAAAACCGGCGCCTTCTCTTAAAAATGAGTCAAAATTAGAGGTGAGAGGCTGTTAGTAAATAACAGCAAATCAAATGATTTTTTGGTAACTTCGAAAGAAAATTTACTACACCCATAGCAAAAGTTATTAACTCAATTCTCTAAATTGAAACAATGTGCAGTGACAACACAACTTGTGTTACACAAAAATAGCAGAAGTCTTAGAAATGTTCAAATGTTAAACAAGTATTAGCACCATAGACCAACGACTGCAATATCTTAACTTGTAGTTCTGGAGCTCAAACTTGATTAGCCAACAACTTATTATTTCTTTCAGATATGTCAAAATTATAAATTCCAAATACATTGAAACATCTTTCTGTACACCGACACTAATCCATCAAACCCCTTCAATTCGCGCTGCTCACCGATATAAGGAAGTGTATTTTTCAAAAATATGAATCCCAGGCGCCAGCCACGTCCGCTTACAATGTTCTTATAAATATAAATTTATACATTAATAGAACATCCACAAATCAAAACCATTCCGACCACGTTTATGCAATCTGTTGCTTAGCGCTATGAGTTTTCCAATATTTCTCATTGTTGATTTTAAACTCTTTTTAACATTTATAACTAAGAAACGAATGAAGATATCTAGAAGGCGAAAATACTTTGCAGAGATGAACTCCTCTTACTTCATTTACGTCCTAACCTGTTAGTGGGTATTGACATCATATGATGTTGATGCGCAATTGTACCATAGCGGTGCGGCATCATATGATGACTTACTGTTTATTATTCCGATCAGCGCTGTTATTGACATCATATGATATTTTCTGCGTCTCAATGATGCTTGGGCAATCACCAATAACTATACCATTATCGGAAGTATTTCAAATTCGAATAAAACAGTTTGTAATGTTAAGGTCAATCAGTATGACACCTTAAGGCCTTTCTTATTTGAGGATTTGCCGCACCCAGAAGGCGGGTGCCAAATACTGAGTTAATGTCTACATTCCAAGATAATCCATACTGATATACATTATATTTGCATAAAAAAATCTCAAAAAATTTATTGGAAAGCAGTCAATTATTGATGATTTAACTACTGTTTAAAATTGTTTGCTGGTTCCATATAGATATATGAATTCTTAGCCTTACAGTTGTTATTGAGTAATAAAAGTTTTTCAAAATAATTACAAATTTACTGTGAGAATTCAAATGAATATACCGAAGACATTTGCGGAATTATTCTGCAATTACAAAAAATGAATTTTGTTAAATTTTAAGAGCATATATTTTATTTATAAAAACTAGAATTTCCTCATTCCTTTAAAACTTCTTTGTTTTTTTATTTCATTTTATCTTTTCTAATCAAAGCTGTTCAATTGTGCACTTAAACTTTTTGCCAATATTTACTAAACTTTTACACGAACTGGTTTATAAACTTCAAAGATTTAAGCGTAAACATGATTCTATTTGAACACTAGAAACACACAATTAATTTTATTTGTTGAAGAATTGTCAACCTAAATGGCTTCATTAAAATTCATTGGAATCCATTTAAAATTAAAAAGCCGTTAATTTTAATGGGATATTTGATTCTATGAAAATCGGTATTTATCATGCTCTGCCTATTGGTACTAATATTCATTTGTAAGTTATTATGTATTCTGTTTATTTAATTATTCTTAAATTAAAATATCTATGGATATTACGACTTATTGAATTATTTATTATAAATTTATATTGGATGAAATTTTTGTTATTTTGCATGAATTCATGTAAAGAAATAAATGAAGAAGAGCTTGAATCAATGAAAATGACTAATTATAAATGTATGATGAATTATATGTTTTTTGGGGTCTTCAGGCCCCTCATCTTTTCTATCTAACTTTGGATTGGATAATGATATTAAAACGAAATCATTGTTTTTGATGATGTCATAAACTCTCAAAATTTGGGTATTTTTTGAAAAAAATATATATTGATATTAGCAGTTGGAAATGATGGAACACAATGTTTTTTCATATTAACAATAATATAATTTTGCAAAAATTGGAAGACTATGCCCCTAGTTGAAAAACAATACTATTCTTCAAATGAAATTTTTGCTCGGTGTTAACGATATTCACTAAGTATCATTATGACATCTCAACAAATTTTTAGCAATAATTAAAAGATTTCCAGGGGTGGGGTGGGAATCCTCCTCCTAGGATCGAATAAAATTCTTTTGTCATTTATTTTAATACCATTCTAATTAGGTGATGATTTCGTAATTTAAATAAATTGCAGAAATTCGAAAACTGTCAAAACGATTATCTTAGAAACAATTTTATTGGATAATTTTATCTTAAGTTAAATTATAGTATTAGCAAATTATTAGAAAGGAAACTAATTTCATTATTGAATAATTATTAAAAATTGAGATTTTGACAGACATAATTTAAATCAATAAAAATTGTTTTGTGAGAAATTGTGAGCAGGTGATCAACAACGGTTATTAATAATGTAATGGGATATTTTCGTACATACAAATTTAATATACATTTATAGAAAATGATAGACAAAAATTTGCTCTAAAAATTTAGTTTATATCCAAATAGTGTTTGAAGAATTTAATCGTGAAGAACGTAGATCGGAATAGCATTTGAATTAAATATTTTAAGAATCTTTTATTTAACTTGAAATTTTTAAAATGACGATTTTTAAGTAAATTACATTTTTAAATTTAATTTTAGGTGTTGTCGGGTGCGCACCAACTAATGAAAGCTTAGTTCAGAGTGAAGAAAGGCTTCGCAAATACGTTAGCACCAAGATTAATAAAAACACAGTCCCCAATATAGTCAACAAAGAAGTGATTTTCAGTTTAGCATTGTACCAGATAATCGATGTCGTAAGTGATATATATTGAAAAATTCAATTTTAATGCATCTGAATTTAATGAACTATTCATGAAAAAATATAAAATACAAAAATGTTTGGGTAACCACAAGTCCAACTGTAGTCACGGCCTTGAGATTTATACTCCACCACCGATCGGCATTTGATGAAACAAGTTGCTTTAAGTAAGCAATAATGGAATTTGCTATTTTACGAATCTCTATGCTTTTTTAAAAAAACTTTTTATTTTTTATAATTGTAAAAACTACATCCAAAAAATTAGGCTATTAATGATAAACAATTAATTTTCTACATTTCAAAAGCAATTATTTGGTGTGTATTGAACATGCAGAATGTAGACTTACAGTAGCAAAAATATTGGTTTAAGTTTCTTAGTTAGAGACGCAGTATTTCTAAAAATTTATTGTACTTCATTATTTGTGAAACCCTCTAATTTGCTTGGTGAAATCTTTGTTTGCTTCGAAGCTAATCTAATGGTTGCAAAGCCACAAAAGTGAAAAGATTTGTTGATATATTCGTTGTTTTGAATACTTGTACAAAATTTGAAACAATTCGCTAAACTTGCAAGAGCATATTATCACTTCCTTTCGTTTTTGTAAAGCAAATTGCAAGGCGGTGATTAAAGTTTACCTTAACAAACATCAAGAAATTATTGGTATGGATTTCCTCAACAAAATGACCGTTAGGGTTAAGGTTACATGTTACAATATTTTTAGGTAGTAACTAAAAATTGCAATAGCAAGCCACAACTTATTGCAGGTTATCTGTAGGGTGTACACAATATCTCGCTTTAACATTGCAATATCCTCTCTTGTTCAGGAAATCTTGATCTAGATATTTCAGTATGCCCATTCTAAGCTATTCTTAGCCGTGAATGTTCTCCAATATGATATGATATATTCAATATGGCTGTAAATTAATGATGATGTTCATATAGATGGATATGCTTTAGAGGGCTATCATATCGAATCGAATTATGACACAAACGAAATAGGTACAAATGTAACCATAAACAGAAAAGAAATGAGCAGATAAGTACAGTATGTAACTTTTGTTTAACTATCCGTAATCTAAATGGAAATTTTTAAAAATTGATTTTTCTAGTCAATGGCTCAAACACCTTCACAACCTTATAGCATTCAATAACGAATGTTATCTTGTCTCGTTGATATTTGAGTTATTGCATGTTAAATGCTAGTATGGTAAGAAATAGCTACCCAAAATCTCAAAGTGTCCAATGAAAATACCAATAACTTAAACTAAACAACTCCGTGATATTTGCATGTTATGTTGAATGTGTACTTTTATATATCAAATTTATTAGGATGAAAATTGCTTAAAATTATTTCTGTGCGTCACAATATCATTTACCAGACTTCTTATTAACGGTTAAACAATGTTAAAATAAGCTTCGGTCTAAACAAAATTTGGGGTAACAAAGTTACCCCATTTTAGCTTTAGACTTTAAGCAAAAATAAATTTTGGACTCTTTGCATAAAAATTTAGTTATAATTTGAAGGATATTTTCACAATTAAAGCTTTTGATCCCTCTCCAAGGCCCACACTTTCAAGAACCTTGACCCGCTGTTCAGAGGCAATGTTTCGGATGCATTTGGCACAACAAACTGAAAGTTTTGTCCTTAATTTCCCCGCAATTATCTCAAATAGGTTTGTCTTCTGTAAAAATACAATAGGAAAGAGCAATTAGTTTGGACTAATTTGGTCAGGGGAAATATGTTAATCTGTTTTTTCTATAGACCTTGAATATTAAACTAGACAATAGTTAACTTTAATGCTCATTCTATGCACATTTTAGTAAAACAATGATTCTGCATAACTGTGATTGTGACAGCTTTCCAACAAAATTAAATGTGCCTGTAAAAACCATGTATATAACCAAATATCAATCTCTATGCAACCACAAATATAAAAACACAAATCATAACATGCTTCCTGTAATTTAGTGAATTGATGCCTTCTTACACGCTCACATTACTATAAGTAATTTTGCACAGGTTTTGTCACTGCGTTTGGCGCCAATGTCTTGGTTTTGGCCATAGATAGCCCACAAGAAGCCTGCGAGATGGCCTGCCTCAAGCTCATTGGTTGCCATTTTGGTTGAGAAGATAAAAGTCCGTTTGTTTAATGAAAAAGTTTCTCATATATCACAAATTGAGACTACATTTACTGTTATCATTTCATTCACCTTGATCTAAAAAGTTGCTTCATGATTGTAAATCTTTTGGTCATCATGGTAATTTCAAAAAACTGGTTACAAACCTCTTTCTAAACTATGATCATATACTAATGGACTCCAGCTACTATATACGAACAAATAAATGCTTCAATCGCAAGTCTATCTATTTCCTTCTTGTGCATTTCTAAAGGAACAAGTCCTGCTATATTTTGACGAGTTTACAAGTTTGTATAACGAAGACAGTCTTCAAAGATTTCATCTATAACAATCATAACAGAATTAAATAGTTTCACAAATCATACATGATTTGGTGCACCAGAATTAGTATGAATAATGTTTCAAGATGGTTCTCAGAGCACTATGGCTTTTTTTTATTGGAAATTAAAGTCCAAGATTTGCTTGATAGACCAAATTGCACTTCATCTTTCTTATTGCTAGTAGAACTTTGAATATTCAAAATTTCATCTTTTAGTGCTCAATGTTGCATCGATTTTTCCTGCAAAATCGAGAAATCTCATCTGTATTTAAGGTTTTGATATAATTTTCAATGTTAACTAGCCCAAAAAGTACTTTAAAATATGGGAAAGTCAATATATATCAGGTTCTTCCTATTTGATTTGTGCTCACAATCCTATTCTAGTTGTTCCTGTGGTAACAAAATTACCCCAAACTTAGATTAACCGTTAACTGGATGTTTAAAAATTCGCGCTTGCATATTTGTATACATTCATTTTAATGTATTGAAAAGAAAAATATGTTCTATTTCTATGTGACAACATCAAATTGGTTTATTTGCTTTCTAAAAACCATAAAAAAATAAATTGTTTGGAATATCTTAGTTAACCGTTTTTAGGTATTTTGCAAAAAAGTCCAAAAATATTGAGTGAAAATTTCCACTTAAGTTGCCCTTTGGATATATATATATATATATCAAGGCGTACTTGAATACAAGTGTTTTGTCTACTTAAGTAATACCGTTAGGTGTCTTTAAACAGTCTATAAGTTCTTGTTGTGCTATTGTTGACTCCTAGAATAGGGCTTTCACACAATTTAAAGATACTAAATATATATATATATATCTTAGTGCAATGATTTTAATGACAATAATTATTAGGGTTCTGTAAGTACTCGAAAATTGGAGTCGGGGCGAGTCGAGTCGAGTTGAGAATTGTAACATAAAGATTTTACTTTCTACTCATTCATGAAAGCTATGTTAAAACCTCATTTTCACAGTTGAGGCTTTCAAGTTGGTAAGCAAAGCTCACACTTTTATTCTAATGATAGTTGAAATAACTAATTTACTGTAATTCAATTAAGATTAGTTTCAGTATTAATAGTTTATTATACATGTATTGTAATTAATAATTACTAAATTGCGCCAATTTCAAACGATAATGCTTTATTTAATGGTCAGCTTACAAATTATAAAAAATCAAATAATATTTTGCAAAAAATGCAATGATTTATGATATTCTTTACAAAAATTTTAAGACTTATGTTTATGCACATGCAAGATAATTTTTCAAAAAGCCTGTAATTTAAAGCAGAAAATTTTTTGGAAAAAATACTTTTTAACTCATAAAAACCATTAAAAATTTATACTTCATCACAATTCTCATATAATGATTCGATCGTTTTTGAAAATTCAAGAGGCAGGCGTACCCTCACCCCCTAAAACCACATCTATTTAAATTTATGATTTTGATAGGCCTCGGTGACTAGGCCAAAATTCGAGATTCGAAATCTTACTCGACTTTACTCGAATTTTAGAAGACTGAGTCTACTTGACTCGACTCAACCCGAACAAAATTATATTTTGGAACTAAATAAACCTTTTGTTTAGTAGGTTAAATATGATTAAAATTCTGACCACTTTTATTAGGATGGCTTGGTTTGTGATGAAAACTTATAATAATAATATAATAAATGTTCGCCCAACTTTCGCCCTGTCGTTGGTTGAATAAGATCCAGAAACTCTGATCCAATTTCTACTGTTTTTGATATTGACTGAGCAAAATTTAAATTTGTATTAAGATTACTAATTTCGCAATTGTGATTGTGGCAGATTTGATTGATGAGCTAAAACAAAATAATATCTGGTTGTTTTTCAGGTGTCTAGCTTGAATAAAATTTAATATACACTGACAGTTTGAACTAGTAGCTATTAGTGTTGGCTCAATACTATTCAACATGAGAGACTTCTTTTGTATGATAAAAGGTTGCCTAGATTTTTAGAGGATTGTGAAAAACCAACAACATTGATTTGTGAGTACATGTAGTTTGCTATGTATACCAATATAAATAAATCTTCTAAAATGTAAACTTGACGGCAAATTTCGTGTTATGTAAATTGATGAATCCTCCGTCTGGAATAAAAAGTGTCAAGTTCAATAATATCATAATTACAGCATTTTGAATTTATATCTTAGAATTCCGCTATACTATGTAATTAAATATACTAATATATTTATTAAGAAAAATTGTGGGTTATTGCTTGATGTTTATCACTTAGTTTTATTAATTTAGGATTAGGATTAATCAGGATGAAACAATTGCAATAAGAACAGAGAATAATTCACAAAGCGTATACTGAAGATATCCATTATTTCATTGATTTAAGAGTGCTTCTCATATGCTATTGTAATACGTAATTTTTTAATCAAATTCAAAATGGAAAAATATTCCCAAATTTTACAAATTTAAGTGTTTCCATTATTTTGTGGAGTGTTTGCTTAGGTTTCCCTAGCTCTTGTATTTTTAAGTTAAACAATATTTTTAGAAAGAACGAGAGAACATCATATCTCTGAAATTATATTATTTTTGCGTAAGTAATTTTATTATGTTCGAAATATTTATAATCAATTTAAATATGTGAAATATATATTAATATATAAATTTTTTCAAGGTATTTAGAAATCTAGCAGAACTTGGGTATTAATATGATCAAATCTTCACATCCACCACTTTTGCATTATCCAAATACATTTATTGTGTGATCATTTATAGCAGAAATATAAAACTCAAATTTTTTACCGACATGATTACTGTAATGTCTTAACTGTAAGTGTTGAATAGAAGTTGTTTCCCAGTTATTTTCCATTAGAGCAGATTCTGACTTATTACGACTGGCACTGGCTAGATTTAATATATACTTTTATATATATATACTGTTTGTGTCTAACTAGTCAGTATTGTTAATGTGGAAGTGATGAAGTAATTGATATAGAAACAGTTCCATCGGTTAAATAACAGTATCCAGTAGCAAAGATACCATATCTTCAATCCATATTAACTTTACTGAGTCGTTAGCAAAGCAACACAAGGGGTTGCTACACTAGCGATTTTTGTCTAAAGTTTTATTCAGATTTTTGTTTAAATCCGCAGTGTAGCACACAAAAATCCGGACAAACCTTTGGACAAAAATTCCCGGTATAGCATCGCCTTTAATTGTTCTTACCTGGAGAAGATACTTACCAGCCTTGTCAACAAGTTTTGTGTAAGTTCATCTCGACTCGCCACATAAAATCCTTGAATGAGGCTCGTTTTAGCCCGGTATTTTTTTAAAATATTGTGCTCAAAGAATTTTTTACATAGCTCTTCCTATTATTTAATAAACATTTCTTAAATAAGATTATAAGAAAAGCATACTGACTGCAGAAACTAAGAAAAATCTCCATAACCAAATTAACAAGCAGAAGTATAAGCTTGCTTTGCCTAAAATAGGCTCGTTTTGGGCTCGTTGTATATCATATACTGTGCTCAAGCTCGGCTCGGCTAGGCTAGGCTCGTTAGAAGCTCGGCTCTTTGACAAGTCTGATACTTACACTCTAGCAAACACTGGAAATCACTGAAAGCAAAATCATATTAAATGTGTATAGTGTTTAATTCATTAAGGAGGTCGTGTCTCAATTAAATATACCTTTTATCATGCCCTCTACGCTGAAATGCAAAAGAGATGTCATAGCATGTCCATAAAGTGGGATACTTCATGTAAATGTTTTGCTTGAGTTCATTGGATTTCCTAAGACAAGAACGGATGGTTATTCCTTAATGATCATTTAATGGATGTCGTCTCAATTTAATAGTTTTGCAGAAATATTAACATTTGAAAATGCTATGTTTGAATAGCAACATACTGTTAGGCTAAAATAGCTTTTTCGTCGTTGGTAAATTTATGTTAAGGAAAAACATTTCTATTATAATCAGTTTCTTTCTTGTTCCTTCGGATAACTTCATGAAAAATTGGATATTTTAATTTATTGTTTCCTAGATATCACTCAACTCTACATGTTGCATTCCTCTGCACCAGTTTTGCAAAGATAAGCAAATCAACATTGAATATTGATCTATCCAATGTATTTGAATACTTGTTCATTTTTTTGATAAAGAGCTTTTTGGATGTTGCGAATTTATGTGTAGAACCTCTATTTTTAGGCATACTATGTCTCAGACTTGAATTGGAATCCAGAGGAGTTTGGAAACATAACGTTTTTGGTTTTTAACGATGGATGGTATTGGGATCCTCAAATCGACATTTATAACTTGTACGATTTTAATTTTTTATGAATATAGATTTCTATATTCTGTAAGTTGTAAAAAGTTACTCGTTGAGTGAATGAAGCCAAGAAACATAAATCTGCAACTAAATACATGCATCCCCAAATCTATGTACAGGCATATTTAGGAAATAGTCATTTTCAACTTATGTAGGTTAAATTTCCACCTCCAATGCTAATTAACCCCAGAATTCCCAAATAAATTATCGCTAAAGCGAATAAGTAGTTTTCGGACTTTGAGGAATTTATTGTTCTTAAATTCAATTTAGAATTTCAAAAGAAGAGTCAACCGAAAACAAGCAGTATGTCTTCAGCCATTCAATTGTAATTGCAAAGTCACACTTTGTGGTGGCAGAACTCAGCTGCGTTTTCGATGTCACATTATTCCCCAACGATGTCCAAAATTGTACAATCATGTACGTATTATTTGTCTGTTTTAAGCAATAAACCATAATTAAAAATCTCATTAACTAAATATTTAGAGCATCACAAGGCGTTCTCGACAAAACTCATTATTCCTTAAAGTATCCATTTGGAAATTATGGAAACTTACAAATCATACCCAATGAGGAATGGCAGTTAGTTGAGCCAATTATTATTGAGGAAAAATTGTACTATTCAAATATTACAGCTGCCCAAAATCAGATTCACTTCAAGTTATTGTTGAAGCGAAGACCAAGCTATTTCAATAAAATTCTCATTTATCCTACAGTTTGTATTTCGGGTAAACTTTTCAAAATTCAATATAATGGATTCCACTTATCTGAGTGGAAGCGTATCCCTAAAGTCATAGCTTAGAAGCTTAGCTGCAAGTGTTACCTACAACTTTGCCAAGATCAGATTTGAATGTCAGGCATTGTTTTAGCAGCCTATGTTTCATTACCATAGTTTGCAAAATTCTTAAAATTCAAACACTTATGCGTCTCATATAACTTCATCCAGTTATTAACTCTTGCTTAGGCTTTAAAATAGTGGAACATTGTGGGTTTAAGCACTCAAACTACATTTATAGAGAAAACAGATATGCTTAGTTAAAAATTCTAAACTAAACATCCTTGGTGAATCTACTGTGCTTCAGAAATCTCAAAAAGTTTCATGTATACATGAATACAGCCCATCTCGAGTATTGCATAAATTCAGTACTGTCTAAAAATCCGTGAATGCGCATTAGGTTTTGTGATTAAAGCTCAGACTGGCATAAATAATTGCAAGTTCACAATGATACCACAATTACAGCATTTTGAATTTATATTTTAGAATTCCACTACACTATATAATTTAATATACTAATATATTTATTAAGGAAATTTACCTTAGAAGATAATGTTCCACGTTCGAATACAATTATTTTTTCATGTTACACTCCCCAGTTACTGCGTAAATCATTATTGCATAA
>CABFPE010000436.1:324536-346032 GCA_900660155.1 Hofstenia miamia
CATAGAAATTAAGAAACTAGCTGGAGTTGCTTAATCCTCAAGTATTATTTATTTATTGCAAAAGATAAGTTGCTTACTATGAAAGACATGCATTGATGATCAAAATTGTATTGATTTTAAATTTCAATGTATTGTAATAACAAACTTTTTGGAAAATGAGTTGGAAAGGACAAGCGAATTAATAAAAATTTCCTAAAGTCTACAAAATGTAAACATGCGTCCGTTTGAGGGTTAAAATTTCGACTCTAGTTATTCAAAAGACAGTTAACCCACCGCTGCTGTAAGACCTCATTAGATTTTTAGTCTAGTTCTGAATCGTCTTGAGAAGGACAAAAGCTGACAGATTCAAGATATGTTATATTTTCAAATGATAAAACACTGATGCTGTGACAAAAAATGTTCTATGTTAATATTATCATGGGATTGCACGCATACGAGTTGCATTGATTTGAAATAGTATTTTCTGCATATTTCAAAAATTTTTCTCCAATAGTTCATTCAAATATTAGAAGGCATAAATGTATAAATTTTGATATTTTTATCCACACGTGTAATCAAGTTCTAATTCGATTTCTGAACAAATAGTTGCTGAATTTTAATTCAATTTACTAAAAGACAAAACGAATAGGTGGAATCGCTAAAAATCCTTCATCACCTGAAATATAAGAAAAGTTTTTTTAGGTCATAAGATATCCGAGAATAGTATAAGACAACACATTGAAAATATGAATTTTTTTGAGAAAGCATAAACCTCTTCAAGTATTTTCTCTTGAAATATATATTAGAAATTAATTTATGAGGAAATTGAGCCTGCTTCCTCATAAATTGCATTTCAGAAAGAAAACTATTGTATTGATGTTTTATAGAGCTGTACGCCACTTTCTTTTGACTGAACTTGTGAAATTCTATTCTTTGATTACTATTTGAGTTAATGCCTCATGAGGTGTACTGTATGATTTTGGGATACAATGTTTTACCCTGGTTGAAAACCAACTACCCTAAAGACAGCGATGTCTTGAGCCAGAACCGGCTTCATACTACACAACGAAGAAGGTGCAGTAATTCTACAAGACGAATTTTCTTGATATCAAGAAGCTGGATTCTGCATCCCCACCAGCCTAGACCTGAACCTATTAGACTCCTGAATGGGGCATCTTGTACCATTCTACCAACATCGAGTTGTTTCATTGGCGAATTATATTAATTTAAGACTGCAATTAATGTCCTTGGTACACAATTTAAAAAACATTTTTGGCATTTTTTAAAGCTACTTATATTATTGAAAATCTTTGCTCTCATTATATCATCTGCCCTTTTAATACTTGTACTTTAAAGCAAGGAATATTTTTTATATTTAATATAAATTCAGCATTTTAAGTTTAATCTTTATAATATTTGATAAGGACAAACTGAGTTAAGAAATGCTAATTTTGTGTTTTGTTTCTATGTTGGTTTAACTAAAGTGATAGACACTAAGAAAAAATGACCTAATTCATAAACTCAACTTAAATAAGTGTCATTTAAATGAAGGTGGTTGAAGGGTTCCTCTGGCTACATAACTACTATTATCATTAGACATTAAAATATTACCATTCCATTACTTCATCATAACTGTGATGGACAGCAGCCCAAATGCCGCGCTCATTTCTTCCTGTACGAAAAGAGCTGTAAAGAAAATTTCTTTTTCGAAATTCTGAAGGACCCTAAATACAAGAACGTGCTGTGAACTGACTTTTCAAAGTAGGTTATACTGCATAATTTGTAAATTAATACTTGCAATCAATCAATTGCAGACATATTCAAAGCACCATTTCCCTACATGTATATTGAGAATTACATGTACAATGTGCAGAACAAATTCAAATTGTTTACTTTAGTATTTACTGTCTTCAATATAAGCAATTTGTTAAGTATTCATATTGCTTTTCCCTGTTTATATTCTATAAAAATAATATATTCTAATAACAGATAAAACTATCACACCTTAATAATGATGAGAGTTAACGATGGGTTAGTTTGCTGAAGAATATCTGGTTGAGTTTCCGCCAATTCTGACAATGACGTGCATGTTTCATTCAGTTCATTTGTGTTCAATGTAAGAGGTGGGAGTGTGGCGCCTGACTAAATGTTTATGATTTATATATATATATATATATGAATTGGGAGTATAAAATCTTTACTAGCGACGCATTTTGCCATGGAGAGCTATATTTGTCCATTGTTTCGACGTGCTAATCTTTCATTTCTAGGATAATTAGTCTATGTTTTTTTCCTTCGTTTTCAATATATATTTAGTTTGCTGATGTGTTAATGCTTGTTCAATAGTGGTCTTTCAAAAAATTTATTCGCAAAGTTTCCCGCTATTTTTGTTTCGTGAAGTTCAATTAATATTCTCAAATTACTTCTTTTTGGTGGGTGTGCATATAAAAATATATATTTTTATATATATGTGTGTACATCACACAAGTTGCTTTATTCCTAAGGCCCATTTGAATAAGACCCGGTGTTCCTGTACAAATTTATCACTTTTTAAGCCATTGGACGGGATTTGTCGAGATTTATCTTGCTATGGCAATATACATTTGATCAGTACGCATCATCAATATTATGACTTTAGCATTAACAAAATATGATATTTCTGCTTTCATTGGCATTAGAACAAACCATGTCTTACCATGCACAGATTTCAATACAAATGAAATTTTCAACAGAACAGAAATGAAGAAAGAGTTCTGCGATAATGATTGCAGTTGAAATTGGGTATTATATTGTATTTGATTAGTATGATTGACAAATCACATCACAGAGTTGCCATCTTCATGTTACATGTGATGCATCAATGAAACTCAATCAAGGAAAGAAATATTTATTAAATATAAAATGTACATAGACAAACACTTACATTTTTCAAAGAATAGCTTACAATATTTTACTATTATGTCGGTCACTATATATATATATATATATATATATATATCAACTTTCACAAATACAGTCATGACACACTTGAGATCCTTACACTTTAATTAATAAAATTGTAAGAAACACAAAACTTTAAATGATATTATTCATGGAAAATGGAAAACAGAAAAACAAGTCATTATCATATACATTGTAAATATCAATAATTATTTGTAGTTAATAAAGCTTTAAAAGGCTCTTAAAACATATCAATAAAAATTGATTCGTTTCTATATTTAAGAACAAGTATAGGCTTATCAACAAATAGAAAGAAAAACAACGTCACTCATAGAAACAATTCTTGTTATTTCTCAATCATTAATAAATGAATTCGCATAATAGTCTTTATTTCTAAAGATTGTCTTTAAAATAAACAAAGTAGTGTATTCAATACGTAAATCGTTATTTAAGTTTTGAATTTCAATAATGTTTTTCCGGAGGATTCATTAAACTAGAATTCTTATAAATATTGAATATAAGGCTTGATATAACAAAACACTAATATAAGTAACGCAAAAGAGTTTTACTTATTCATATTTGAAAGTAATACATGGTCATCACGCTTTGTCAAATAAAATGTGCTTACCTCGCATTTGGGTTGAACTTGATCTTCAATGCATTGAAAAACCTTTCTACAAAACTTATCTGTAAAATTTGCTTCCATTAGACATTGAAGATAAACCTGACAGTCGGGTGTGTTGATTGTATCTATTTTCAGGCATAAAATGATTTCTGTGCAAGAAAGTAATTCCTAAAATTTTATGCTGATTATTCATTCCATTGGAGTCTTTAGAAACTTCAATGCAATACAGACACTATAGCACTGTGGCGCAGCGTTGGGTAAGTTAGATGAGCACTTTTTTATCAAAGTATTTTTGAACATATTTATATATTTATATGCAGGCTAAATCATAAGTCACTTCAATTATATTTTTGACACTGCAATGAAATGAAACATTATTCAATGCACAATAAAGGGAATTACTAGCGTAAAAAAAAGTTGTCAAATAATCACCACCTTCCTAAATTTCAAAGCTGATATTACAAAATTATTGACAGTGCTATGCAATTCGTTGATATGTATTTTATCAAATTTCTGAACAATTTTCTTCTTCAGGTCATCAAGATTTTATGGCAAGAAAACATGGTAGACATGTGCCTTCAAAATAGAGATACAATCAGGTCCCGGGTGGGGTCAACCCGTGCATCGGGTAATTGGGTCAAGGTATTTAGAACCAGTTCGTTGTTTTCACCGGGTTAATACTTTGAAAAAATTTGCATTTAAATGTAGTCATTTCCAAGAATTCTATTTCAAATTCAATATATTAACAGTTTTTGATATGATATTATATCATTGTTCAATACCATTTTATGCAATCAGCATGACATGTCATTTCATTTACTGTATCGGGATTAAGCAGTTTTCTTTCCCAGAACAACCATTGTTGATCTACGTTCTCCCCTCCCTTCCACAATTTTATTCAATAATTTCTTGATAGGATAACATCCACCGACAAACTGGTTTTACCCAAAATTGATAATAAGATTCTCCAGAGAGATAATAGTTGCAGCATCAAAAATCACGAAGAAAAATTTTATGATCCCGGATCACCATCCCAATCCGAGAGAGATTTTCAGGTACAGGGAGGTTTTTCGAAAAAATTGGACTAGAGTCCATCCAAAAACTTTGGAATCATAATCCGTATTCTGCATTGCTATTAAACAAAAATTGTTTGAAATCTAAATTACAATCCTCTTGATAATTGTTTTTCTTTCATTTTTGTCAACAGGGTCATTAAAGGGTAGCTGGATCACCGGGTTGCATCTCTACTTCAATAATCCATCGGTGATCTTCGTGGCCATTGTAGTCACGCTGCCCTGGAAATAATGCTATTTGTCGGCAGCTGATTTTGGACGAGAGAAATGAGACGGAGCGCCATTTTCTTGAAAAATAACAGATGACATTTTTCGCTTTTGACTTAGTTAAGAAAATTCACGTGTTTCCAACATGTTTGTATAGTTATGTTTATCTTCAGCCACTGTTTCAGATAAGAGAAATGACTGCAGTTTGTACAAAGATGTAAACGCCATCTAGACAGATAATTATTATCTGTGGCGTGTATTACAGGTACGTATCTACTATGCTTTCATACCACAAAATGCCTAAGAAACAAAATCGCTCAGAATGTTGATGAAATAAATATCAATGAATTGCATCGCGCTGTGAGTAATCTTGTACAAGGAGCTGGATAAGTATAATTTAGACAATTGAATAAGTTATCATTTCAGGAAATGAATGATTTTCGTTAAGGGAAGACTGTTTATTTTTGTAAAAACCGGAAAGCTCAAGATGTATTAAGGTGTATTAAATCAATATAAACCATGAAAAATTCAATTTTTCATTAGTAAAATGCAGATGAATTAATAGTTAATCCCAATAAAGATCCTGCTAGAAACATATTTATATTTTATAATTCTTTGTCACAATTAATTTCAAATAATTCTTTCGCTTTCAAAAGAGCACATCAACTGATTCGACAATTAAATAAAGATATTATATTTATCATAGAAATGAACCTACTGCAAAAAGCTATAAATTCAAAATAATTTTATTGGTTGAATGTTAAAGTGTCTATACTGTGTAAATAATGTTGCTAAGAAATTGTCTCTCGGGAACATGATTTTTATAATATGTCCAATATTGAAATAATGGTTTTTATTAAGTAGTAAATTTGGAAATTTTCAAAGGCTGATATTTGAACAGATTTTTATATAATATTGTAAATTTTGATGCTAAATTGTAAATTCTGTGTTTTAATTGTATTATGTGACACTGCATTTGTAATTATAACAAGATTACACAAAAAATTTTCAATTTCGTATGATATTCTGCAAAACAATTTATGTGTGCATTCAAGTTACATTTAGTTGTGGTATTTTTGTTGCATAATCTACAATGTCTTTGAGGTAGACCTGTGCAAGCCGTAGATTGTTCTGTATTTTCTAACACCTACACTAGGTGTTCACAGCTTGTCGCCAAAACACAAGAAGTAAACATGCATATTTCTAATAGCTGTTTTACAAAAGGGAAGTGCCATTTTTCCAAATAACTTGATGCTCATGGTTGATATCATTGGGTGACAAACATCAACACCACCTTTGAATAATGCGTGGTTGTATATTTAGCTTTAAACAAAACATTCTCCTAAGATTTCCAATGGGACTTACCTTATCAAATTTTGATGCCATAATGACCACTTTATTATCTCTTCACTTACAGTCTAATGAATTTCCATCATACACAATGTCATAGAATCTCCAAGGTCCTTTCTCAATATTTTTGATTCAATTAGAGGAGAATTTTTTCTTTGCAGTCGATTCTCACGGGCTGTTCCTGTTGCCCGAATTCCTATTTCAACAAGTCTTGACAGCAGAGTAAGAAGTAAAAAAATGAAAAAGAAATTTAATACTCAAGTGAATTTTTATCACATGACAACAGACCCGAAAAACTCATGCAAAGGAATATTTGCATTGATGCTTTCTTTATTGATTCTTTTTCTTGCAACAGTAAATATCAAAATTGTAACAATATCCGTTATTGGATGAAAGAGACCATATTTTGAATCCAAGTTGAATGGCTTCCCTTCATGAACATTTTTGCAGAGTGGTGGCCATAGTATGGCACAATCATTTTGTCTACGCATAAATATTGATAGAAAACCTAAACTGCTGAAAAGAACTTTCAGAGAGTTCTTAAATCGTTCCCACGAGAACACTTATGAAACAATTAGACATTCCATATTTGACGAATTATCACAAAAATACCTTTCCTGGGGACTTGCAACTTGTTGTATTAAGTGCTTGCTTCTCGCTGATGTGCTTTTAACCTCATTTTAGCTTTTAGTATAAACCGCCAGCTTTGATTACTGTTTTGGTCTACATCAAAAATGAATAAAATTTTTGATAATTAAATTTCTGAGGCTTGAACGTTTAATCAATCATTTAGAAAAAATTGAAATACTTACAACTGGACCAGCTAAGCATTTATGGGTGTTGCTACACATTTGATTGCCTGTATTCCAAATATGGAATTCATCAAAACACGTCTGAAAAATTTGTGTACCATCACAAATTGAGGGATCATTTGCGCATCTAAAATTTCAGGTATAACAAATGCTAAGTCACTGAAATATTCTGAAAGAAAAACTGAAGATAGATATAATTGCCATTGGATATAATACACATTTTTTCACAAACAATAGCCTACAACTCAATTATTTTAAATTTGAGTCTAAGTTTTTAAGTGGAATTAAGTAGAACAAAAGAAAATCTCACTCCCATATTTCTTGACAGTCTCCAAAACAAACTTCCAGATCATCGTAGATGTCTCGTTTGCGTCTGACACTGGAATCACATCTGCTAAGATCTGCTACTGTTGTGACGATATTTTTTTGGAGCCAAGATGGCAACTCTTTCATTTCCTATTAAATTTCATAATTTCATATTTAAATAAATGCACAAGTGCACTTAAAATAGTATAACATGAAAAATTAGTAATGATTACCAAGAAAAAAACCACCGCCTCCCACTCAATTGCAATATTTGATAAGGGCATCGTGTAATTTCTATATGATGTACGTTTAGAGCACTGTTGATAGTTCAATGTTGAGATCTTTACATTCCATATATGACCAAATTTCATGAAGTTTTAGAAATATTTAATAGTTAAAATGCTGATATTTCTCAATAAATTATTTCTTAGTCTGACATTCGACAAATAATTTTCGATTTTGTTCAGTTTCGCATTTAATCTATAGTTACATAGAAGCCTAATTATAAATTTTGTGTAGATTTCCCGTGAGAAGTTATCAAAACAGCTTTAAAAACCAAAATTTTGTGCAATGTAATTAATGGCGATAATCACATTATGACAGATGTCATAGGTGTGTAAGCATTGTGTATTTCAAAAAATTTATTCAGTAAATATTGGGGTCATTTTTAAAATGTTTGAAACTGAGTATTCTTTTTCCATCATCTAGCAAATTTGAAAAAAACTAATTGTTGAACTTTAAAAATATGCAACACCATAGTAAAATTCTTATTACCCATATAATCCATATAATTGCTTTGCTAACATTATATTATGACTTAACTACACAAGCTTAAAATAGGCGATTAGCCTATGTTTTATGATACGGGGTTAACAGCATTACGAATATATTGCAAAAAGCCCATTGAAAATGTCTGTAACTAAGATAAAAGATTAAATTATATAACATAATAATTCAAATAGAGAATGCTCCAACAAAAGTCATTTACAGTCCTTAGTTTTGTAATAAGTGTAATAAGTGGCCTCAAATTATACAAGTGAAATGAATTACACTAAGAGAAAGCAAAATTAGATTTCTTGAAAAAAATAAGTTGCACCGATTATTGTGGCATTAATGCATATGCAAAATATGAGTCGCCTATTTAAATTCAAATTTATGAATCATTAAGAATGTGATATGTTACTTTGATGTAATAACACAAATGGAATATTGAAGCAGAATAAAATTACTGTTGCCAGAAGGTTATTATTTTGTGTGCTCTTAATGGCACATTAGGACTGTTGAGTTTAAGTAAGAATAGAAACTAAGTTAAATTTCATTACCTCTTTGTATTGATTTAACTCATTTAGAGTTATTAGAAAATTAGTGGTATTCACTTCACAATCTTCATGTATTTTTTTGTACTTTTTCCCCAATAGTTCTCCCTCAAGAGGCTTTGGATCGAGACGAAATTCGCTGGGAAGACATTCATAAGCATACATTCCATTTCCAAAGAATACCAAAGCTAATTCATAACGTATTACGATGTGCCACAACATTATTCATTTAAAAGACTAGCACAAAATATGTATCTCATCAATTGTTTAATTTAGTATTATGTTCAAATGGTAAATGCCGATTAGCATTGACAAATTGAAGAAGACTATCTAGAATTGCAGTATTAACTTATGTTGAGGGTTTTTAAAATTTGTCATTAAAGTTCTTCTGTAAAGATGTCGCACATACATTTAGTATAGGGGAATATTTTAAGGGATGACGTTAACAAGGTTACCTTTGCTATATATTACAGAATGTATTAACTTACTTAGCATTGCCAGTGTCGCAAGATATACAAGGTGTTCCATCTGATACGCAATTTTTTATTTGCGAATGACAAACATTTAAAATTCGTCAAATGACGTCAGAGATATACTATTTTAAGGGAAAATAGTGGAAATTATAATTCTAAAAACCTTTATTACAAGATTCTAAAACATTTATTCCAGTAGATGTTGGAGACAGGACGAAGCTCTCTTCAGAGCATTCCTGTACACATTTTGGATAGCCTCATGGTTGGATCCTTCAGCGACGATTTTAACACATTGTAAAAGAGACTTAATTAACTCTGGTATTTCCTTGTAAACTAGACTTTGTGTAGGAGCCCAGAAGGGGAAGTCCAAAGGGTTGAGATCTGGACTGTGTGCTGGGCAAGGATTTGCTGTTATTTATTGGGAAATTGTAGAACTGCATTTGCGGAATGTGATCTGGCATCCACCAAAGTGAAGAACGAGCTGCTGAATGCCATAGACTTGGCCAAGTGATGTCTTGAAACAAGTTAAGGTATTAAACACCGTTAACTGAAACAAACTTCAATCATCGTCCTGGAAAGCATAAACAATTGGAATCATTCCATGGATACCTACAACGAAGATCAGCACCTTAACATCTTGCTTATCATTTGTTTCGCAGATATTTTGAGGATTTTCATTAGCCTGCACTTCGTCGTTTTTTTAGGGTGGTTTTGGTGAAGGCAAAAGAACTTTTCGTCTGTCCAAGCAATTCTATCTGAAATGTTGGTTGGTTGCTGCAGAATCCATTGAAAAAACTCTGTGTCTTGTAGACATCAGTAAGTGGTTGAACTGATGTGTAGTGATAAAAATGGCTTTGGTGGGTGAAATCTGTAGGGAAGTTTTTCTGAGACAACCTTCAGGTGTTTCTTCAAATACGTTTCTCACCTCATTAATGGCTTCTTCTGTTCTTTTGGTTTGATCGCCTTTACTCTTTATTGTGAAGGGACCAGTCTCCTGAAATAATCATGAACTATTTTGAACATCTTCAGCTCATAAGATTCTGTTGCCCTTCCACTGATCTTGAAGTGATAGATGAATTGTCGGCGCACTGTGGAAAGAGAACGTGTTCTGACAAATTGCTGGACAATCCATTTTTCTGCTCTTCGGATATCATTTGTCAGGCGGAAGATGAATGAAAATCTTTGCAAATGTTTACTACTTAAAATACGATTTTAACCATTTTAAGTGCGTCTAATTCGCAATTTAAAATTTCAACTCAGATGGACCACACTGTATAAGTTAATATTACAGCACTAAAATATTAAGGCAAATTTAATATAATAAAATGATTATAATAGATTCATTTGATGAATGTCAAAAATTGAAACAAATACATATTCTATAAATAATACCAATTCTACCTAGATTATTTACCAAATCTTTGGATAAACTTTGCAGAAGACATTCATATAAACAGAGCAGTTGATAAATTATTCACTGTCTTTTTAGGGCCTTCCATTTCCAATATTGCTTAGTAAACTAAGTCATAGCTATATTGTTGTAAAATTCTTTTCGAGTATCATTTTCGCAAAATTTTTCTCTTAACACTAGAAACTCGACAATAGGTCAAAATGACCTTTAAGCCTTGTTTGTTTGCTTTATTATTCATTCAGCAAAAACACTAGCAAATACATATACTGTTGATAATCTCATTGAATTTATTATTAGTAGAAATTTTGTTTCTATTCAATAATTTTCTTATTTGAAAGATTAGATGTAAATTTATTATGAAGGAGTACTCGCTGTTCTAGTGTTGAATAATAGTTCTTAATTTCACACTTGCATTATAAATTGGGTCATTTTTCACCTAAAATATGTTTATAATTTGACATCCTGTGTGTTATGGAAAATGCAAAAGTGTTTTATTTTCGAATATAAATTTTGATTCCTAAAATTTTGCTGCTGCTTGCTAACATTATGATTATATGTTCAGGCTAAAATCGGTTTTTTGAGTCATTTATATTTAGTTTTGGCAAAACCAATGACGTTTTTCTCAGAAATCAGCATGAAAGCTATTGAAGCTTTCTTTGTAAAACGTTGAACTTCAAAGCCTCAATTGTAGTTGAGAATTTTCAAATGAAAAGGACAATATTGAAATAGCAATAAAAAGTTATTTAATGAATAAACTAAGTAGTTTATTCATCTCTGTTAGGGCGTTTGTTCCTTGCAAACCTCAATTAAGCAAACGATTTCTATCGCATTTTATTGGGTTTGAAATAATACAGTTGAAAACAAGCATATGATTTCAGAACATACATACCAGGAGGCTCATAGCTATCTTCAATTAGTTCTGCTTTAAAACTATACGAATACATTCCAAGGTTGGCGCTGAGTTGAGTAAGTTGTTGTCCAGCAGATACCAGACAAAGAATCATGGCACCCAATGTCACTCCTGCGCTTCCATAAAGGAAAATAGTTTTTAATGATGCACATCGCAATCGAATTAACTTCTTCCTCATTTTTGGATCTAAGTATTTTAGTACAAAATAATGTTTATTAACACAACTAATATATGATTTCAACACCCATACAAAACTAATATTAAATAAGTGAACTTTCATACACATTTTATAACAATTTAAAGTTTTTCAACAACGTGCAAATTTAATATTAACTAGAAAAAACTGCACAATAATACTATTTTTCATTCTTTTAATGAGATTAGCTCCTTATTTTACATATTTGGAGTGGTAGTTTAAGTGGTTGGGATTTTGAATTTTTCATTTCTCTAGAAATCATATGTGTTGGTAACTTTGCTGTCAACGCTACGATAAGTAAACATTTTAAAATCTAATCTTGAAAATTCAAATGTTTACCATTTTTATGTTGAAGCAAGTGAACTAATGAGATGCATTGAGTTGGTAATTGAAAAGCAAATTTAGACCCCATAATTTTTAAGCTGCTTTGGAAAAGGTCGCTATTCATAGTGAAGATCCATGCAACTTCCTGAGAATTAAAAAATTTATTAATGGAGTTTTAGTTGATAAAAATAATTTAATTTGAAAGTAAATTCTTTGAATGAGAAAAAATTCATAGTTGAATTTGATAATATGGATTTATGAGAAAAGCAACTATTTCACTGCTGCCCATGCCCAATACAGTATAAAAATCCTAATAAATAATGTAATGTAAGAAACATTTTCATGTATTGATTGGAGTTTTATCAATGGATTGGTTTAGTAATAATTTCGACTTTAACCTATTGAGAAACTTGGTCTCAGTGCACAAACTTTAAGAAATCAATCAAAGTTATCTGTTCTATTCACATAATTGCAATATGTCAAACTTATATTAAAATATTTCACATTTTACTTAAAAGTATAAATATCATGTTTTCTAAATTCTCAACAAATTTTATAGGTTCAAAAAAAAATTTACTAAGCAGATATCCAACAAAAACCTGGACAACTTATATCTTTAAGTTACTGTATTCAAAGTGACAGAATCGCACTTGGAGATATATCAATAGATTTTTCATGAAATTTAAAAATAATGATTCAGATGCTCCAGCTTGCAATTTATTGTATCAAGAGAAACAAAACTTAGATATATTAGCTATTTGAAAATAATAAAAACAATGCTTCAAAAAATACATTTATGCATCTTAAATATTTTTTTCAGAAAAAAATTGGGAAAAATATTTAATAGAATAAACGAATAGTAGTCAGTACATATAGAGTTAACATTTATTATAAAGATTGATGTAGCCTTTTGTGCAATAGTGAAACTTTCTCAGACCCAAAAAACTACATTTCATAAGTTTCCTGCAAATATGATGTAATTATTACTAAATATTGACTAATTAAAAAGGGAAATTATTACAAAAACATATGTTTTCCATTGAAGCAGAAACCACTTCCACGAATATTATAGAATTTCAAAATATTTACACAACCAGTGAAATAAGAAAAACCTGATCCACCAATCTGCAAGACTCATAACTACTATTAAAAATCCTTTTACCTCTAAACTGGAGCAATTCTTCATTGTGTTAAATGTTGTGCTTAGATCTTTTGAGAACTCGTTAAATTTTAAAGGCAAGCAAAACATCTGCCGGATTTGTGCACTATTTTTTGTCAATTGTTCACGTATATGGAATTTTAGCTTGCGCTGTTGTATAAACATTTTAATTTTTATCAATTGGAATGCCGACATATATTTAATTGTTATTTGCAATTGTGAAGCGCATGATATTCCAAACAAACGCTTTTAAGACTGTCAAAATTTATATAAAACCAAAATTGAAAGATATTTGTTCATCACCGCCTGTTTTTGTTACCGATGTACATTAATCGGTGGGATATTTAGCCTGAAGTTTAGTATCGGACGGGAAGCTGTACAAAAATTTGGACGATTTTTTCAGTAGTAGCCCACTTGGCATCAGTCGGTGAAATATGTATATGTATTTGGTTTAAATTTTTG
Organism: Hofstenia miamia; assembly: GCA_900660155.1. NCBI lineage: Eukaryota > Metazoa > Xenacoelomorpha > Acoela > Hofsteniidae > Hofstenia > Hofstenia miamia. Next base: position 338,080 of record CABFPE010000436.1, read on the forward strand.
TGCAAATAATGTAAATAGGAAAAAACAAAATATATCAATACTGTGCTTCCTTTCAAAGAAATGGTGCGATTTCACTTTTGACAAGAAATTTGACATTACAAGGTATAAATGAAGAAAAGTAGCTATTAGTCCGATAAACTGGAGTAAGATAGCTCCGGTATGATATCAGTTCATGATACAAGGGATGTTTGTAAGAGATTCAACTTTTTTTACAAAATCAATAAACTATTTTTGGTACTTTTTCTTTATAATATCAATCAAATCAAGTTTTGAAAATGATGAGATATTGGATAACCAAGTAAGCAACATAGTTCATTTATGTGTTTTAAGGTGATACTATCTGCAATAATAGTAGCAAATTGAAGGTAGTGGGGAAGAATGAAGTCTGCAGAAAATGATATGTTGTTTATGTTTATCAAAAACACATATTATTGAAGAGGTTGCACGAATGATAAAATTTACATTTCTAACAATATTATTTATATAACTTTTCCAGGAGAGATCCCTATCAATACTATACCAACATATTTGACATTTTCTTGAATAGGAATGTCTTTGTTATCAGTACTGATATAAGATGAGTATTGATCATTTGACGGAGAGTAGGATCAATTAGGCGTTTTCTATGAAAATTTATTTCAGCCAATTTATCAGTATTGTGAGAGAGATTCATGTCCTTAAAGTATTGCGAATTAGTGTGAATTGTCTGTTGATAACGTTGAAAATCGTCATGACTTCTAATAACAGTGACAATTTTTGCCTTTGGCTGGGTTTGAGTTCCCCAGGTTTATTGCTCTAAATATCGTTTCCAGGTGAATTTTCATTCCCATTATTGAATTATTTATATCAATGTTGATAAAAGTATAATTCTTACTTTTTTCACAAACCTAGTTAAGCATAACTGAACAAAATTTGATGTTGATAGCTCATCCCACTCTTATCATAAGTCATAGATGGGTATCTAAGGACCTAAAAACCCCAGGGCTAGTAGGGTTATTTACTACTCAAATGACTCAATATGGGGTCATAATTGCTTTAAAAGAATACTATTGTACATGCATCTCTAAAAAGAATTGCACTCCACAAATATTAGGCCTAAAACTCTTACGAAATGTTGGCTAATACAAGCTTAAGTGCTCAGACTGATTATACTCAAGAGACATACCATATGTGGTACCAATTATACATAAAGGGTTTTTCAAGAATATTTAAATAATAAAATTTTGAGATCCATTTTTATGTTTTCAAAATTGTCTATTATATTAATAGTTAAATAATGATTACCTATTTAAATTTAGTCAACACTTGTTCTGCAAGCCTGGAATCCCGATCTACAAACTATCGCAGTTTCGAGCATATTTTTCAAAAACACATATTTCACTGGCTTGGGTAAAAAGAAATTATCTATGCATGCTGACAATATCTGCTTGATGAATACTATTTTCAATGATACCAGTCTAATAATGTTTTCTATTTTTAGTGTACATTTATTGCGTGCAAAGAATCGAACATCATCACTCACTAAATCGCATTCTTAAAATATTTTGCATTTGCTTACACATTATATCAACCATTATTCTCAGCCGGTTACGGCTAAAGAGCCATTACCAACTGGCCGCAGCCAAAATTCCTTTCTGAATGTATTAACTCACAATTCGAATACACAGTTTCACTTTTGAAGTTTTAGTAGTTCTTAAGAATTTCATTAATTCTTCAAATTGCACATAGTAGCAGTAAAAAGCACCTGCTATGACAAAAGAACGCACGGCCAACGACAAGCTTAGGCCAAAATTTCTTTTGCACAGATGGCCACGACCAAGAAAATTGCTTTAGCCGAAGAACACTAAATCAACTCAAACTCACAAATTTGATGTTAATTGAAACACATTTTTTAAAGTTACCAGGTGCCCTCAATTGTGTAATACGAAATTCATATTAATTTAATAATGTGCAAGATATCCCCTCAGAAATCCAAACTAGAAGAGATTTTCTTCTGTGCATAGCTTAAAAAATCAATGAAAGCAACCAGGATTTAAAAAAGAATATTTGTTTTTTGAGCCGAATCTGGCATAAAAATTTTGTTTGCAGTAAGATGAAAAGCTTCCTAATATTTGGTATGTAACTCTTTCGGAAAATTGCTGCTATTTTTTAACGCATTTGAACCTAAGATTTTATGGCCGTGCTTTTTAGTATTACGCAGAAGTTTTTTGAAGATCTTTGCACTGCTATAAAAACATAATCCTGAGTACATGAACTTCTTTAGAAAAATACCATCATCTGCTACAAAGCCTTAATGCATGGTGTGCAAAGTTTAACGGTGAGTGGGTCGAATATATATGCTGAAATGAGAACAAAGTGCAAGCCAATGACATTGTTACAAAAAATAGAAAAAATCTTGTTTTTTAGAGTTAGAGGCTGAGTGACTTAAATTTTTTAGGGCAAATGTGTCTTGTATTAATTATTAGCTTCGATTTTATTATTTGGTATCTTTGCATGATTAGTTTGGATTTCGTCACAGAGTTTGCAAAAAAATGCCCAGGTTTAAATTTTTAGTACATGGGTTTCTGATTTAAGGAGTACCTTACTGTGGATGATGGGCATGTTGATTTGATATTGTGTGAATCAACTGTGAATTGGGTTACAAAATATCTGAACTGCTAACAATTTTGATGACGAATTTGAAGAACCGAATGAATCCAATACCATTCCATTTAATATTTTGAAATAAGCTCGGCTATAATATTGGTCCGCTCTGCTTGTTATGGTTTGTATAATTGTGGCTTTCATCGGCTTGCACTTTTATGCAAACAGGGTTTTCAACGTAGTACTTGTGTATAAAAAATGTGAATTACACAAGTTGTCATTCAAGTCATTCTTAAAAAGCGATTTCCAATGTTATCAAAATTATCGAAATTTGTGTTCAGAACATCCATGATATTAGTTCAAAATAAAAAAAAATTTATCACCTCGGGTAACAGTAAACGATTAACGGTTCATGATATCCAAGCAAAAAAATTACTAAATTTTATCCAACAATAGACCGTTATTTTATAACCAAAATCGTTATAAAAACGTTTTTTAACATTAATTTTTTTTAAATGTCCCGTCAAAAACCGGTTTTTATAAACAATAAAAAACGGTTTTTTGAAACCAAAATTAAACCAAATTTTAACTATTTTACTACAAATTAATCTTTCCTATTTGCATAATATGTACGGGAAAATAAGATCAATTTTCCACTGAAGGCATTTATTTTAGATATACTTTTCAGTACCCTACACATTTATCAATGAATCATTGAAATCAACCATTCAATGTGCATTACTGCTGGCGGCAATTTGACATGTTCAGGAATTCACTTTTCATTTATACAAGTACATTTATCATTCTTAATTCCAAAAAGTTACTGCAGCCGTTTTCCCATTCATGTATAATAATCATAGATTTATTCTGGTATATATTATTATTCTAAATTTATAATATTGACACAATATTTATTAAATTTGTAGAAGATCGATCTCAACGATTATTATTTTTAAAGAATCAATTTATGAATAAATTAATTTGACTCTAATGTTGAATAACCGAAAAATAACCATTTAAAAACCAAAAACCTTTTCGTCATTAAATAGCCAAAAATTAACCAAAACCATTTTCGTTATAAAATGACCAAAAATATTCGGTTTTTTAATAACAATAACTGTTTCCGTTCAAGAATAACCAAAAAAATAACAATTATTTTATAACCATTACGGTTTTCTTTACAAAATGACAAAAATAAACGGATTTTTAATAACCATAACCGTTTCCGTTCAAAATTATCAGAAAAATAACCGTTATTGTCACTAACTTTTTACTTGAGATCACCCAACTTTGTCAATGACCTAAAACTAATTAGAAGTGCATATGCTTGTTTCCATGGACTTACTTCAACTTGTGATTGAATTTTCAAAATGACATATTTTTAGGCTTATTACAGCTTGATTCGTTTCGCCTAATTAATATAAAGACTCATCTCGGCTTTTTCTAAAGTTTCACTAACGTTGATTTTGTGAAAAAATGCGTTGCATGGACGTTTTGCAACATCATATATAATTTCAAAATATAAAATGTCAACGCGTTTAAAGTATTTATCATTAGCTAATTCATTAAATATCATAATAAACTATCACAAGCCTATGCAGAATTATAATATAATATCTTAGATTCTGCAGACTTATTTGTTTGGCACAGGCGCATATTATAGTGCATACAGCAAATAAATACATGCAAGTCAATTTGCTTGGTCAAGAAATAGCAATTATTACCTCAAAACTGCTAGAATTGATATTCCATTATATTACAAGACATGTAATTTTCAAATTATTAAGTATGTTAAATTTTTTTAAAATGTCCTATATCTTCTTTAGATATTCCGTCAAAATATAAATTTAAATTAAACACTTCAATTTTGCTTAGAATTAAAAATAATTATTTTTGAATCAAAAATAAATGACTAAGAGTAAAAAGGAGTTTTGATAATTTCAAACAATTCTAAGTTAGTGTTGAAATTTGGCATAGATTATTCTTACATTCATTTAAATATTTAAAATTACTTAGAAGTTGAATTTTTTGCTTTTTGGACAAATTGGCATAATGTATTATAATTTCTTGGTTTTCATATACTTAGAACCAAATATAAGTATAAATACATAAAATTTTCCTTCTTTAGCTGTTATTGAATACTAATAATATTTGGTTGAATTTTGGTTACAAATTTAACGTGTAGCACGTTCATTACAGATTTACCCAGTCATGAACCATTGACTTCATTCACAACTATGATAAAAAAATTTTGTTCAAAAATTCTTAACATACAATTCGGAATTCCCCAATTCAAAGAATAGAAAAATCTGGTACTGTAGTCGCAATGAAATTTACAAGAATGTAATACACTTGTCCGATGTAGTCATATATACTATGAGTTAAATTTTGAGCAAACAATTTCTAGCACTTATTCTATTTTGTGTCCTTATTGCTATTTGAGGCTATTCATACTTATTATAGGAATTAATCTATTAAATGACAGAGCACTATAGTTACAAAATATAAATTGTGTAGTTTTTTTAATTGTAACATAATAATTTTTTTAAGTTATAATCATTATAATAATAATTTTCTTAAAATTAGTTACACAATAAAATAAAGGGACTCGAAATTGAAAAACAGTTAAAAAATTAATGACATGACATAACCTTACTGACATAAAAACTATCAGTTGAAAGCTTACTAGTAGCGCCTTGAGGACAGTCAGTTTTAAAGGGATGAATTTCTCAATAGATCTGGACAACTACTCTTCCTGCGAATTCAGCCCTCGCAACCTAAGTTCAAAACTCTAGGAGCGCCATTGTTTACTCATCTTCATATTTCCCAATATTTTTAATATATTCTCAATAAAAACAATTATTGACTAAAAATTTTATAATAGAAAGTAAAGCCACTTAGTTCATCAGATCAAAGACTTATTAATGTGTTTCCAGTGATATGACTTGGGTGACTGGTTGATCTTCATTTTTCATTTGCTGCTTTCAATTAATTTTTAAGCATTGTTGCAATAATCAGTTTTGATAAAAATATCGTGCAAAGCATAAAAAAAGGATAAAGCAAGATTATAATGCGAAAACGTGTTATGGGAACTTTATTTTGTCCGTAAATGCTTAGGAACACTTTGAAGCTTTTTATTATTGTAATATTATTTGGTTTCTGAACATCAAAATGCGTTTTCAAAATATAACAATCACTAACGGGGTAAGTAAAAGATTTCGCTAATATTTTAACTGCTGTCAAAATCATCAGAGCGAAAAAAAATGCGCCTGTTAGGTAACTAAGGACAAAAAATAAATGGTATTGGATAGTGATCGAGACCTCTTTTAGGTCACACCAAAAATTAGATATATGCTTAATAACAAATCCAAACCAAAGAAAGGAAACCGAAAAACGGAATTTTCGTTATGTGGTTCTAAAATAAGAGAAGAGAAAGTAAAATCTAGCTGTAAAATTGGTAATAAGAATAGTTGGGAATCAATAAACCAACATACGTATCGAAAACATGACAATAATAAAATAGTATGAGAAATATTTCAACCTAAGATATGAAATATCACAACATAAGGAAGGAATTATATATGAAACATCTTCAATATATCAAATAATGAAATCGATTCTACGCAAATACCACTTAATTATGTTTCTTATAACTTAAGACATTGTAAACAATCTACTGCGGACCAAATGGATTACCCAGTTGGATTTTTAACCAATATTGGGATACCTCAAGCCCTATATATCACTTCTATTGGAATGAATTTCTAAATATCGGTAAATTTACAATGTGTTATAAAAATGCTGATTTGTATCTTTTATCTGAAAGCTACATTACAAAAACGAAAGACAACATACTTGGAATAAGTGCTACATCACTTTCATCAAGATTATTTGAAAAATGTGTTCATTCTCTATTTTTTACACCTAATATTTCAAAATTTGGAGGTAAGTTTCAATTTGCTTAGAGAAAAAACGTAGCACTGAAGACTGTCTTGCTACACTTCAATATTTTTGAATGGTGTGCACGTTGTGTTAGTTGATTTTTTAAAAGCTTTTGATCAACTGGACCAATATAGAGCTGCCGTGACAGATTCATTCAAAATAACAATGTTTCTAGTTGGCTAAGTGATTTTGGTGCTTGTAAAAAACAAAGGTTAATTTGGCAAAACAACAAATGCGATTACCTTAATATTGATCTACATTCATCCCAGGAAACTTTAGATGGGCCGAACAATTACTCAATAGCTAGTGATAGTCTACGGGCAACTGAAAAGAACAACGTTATATTGAAATATTCTGATGATTGAACAGTATTTTCAGTTTGTCATTATTTTCCGAATAATAATCAACGTGAGCAACTAAGAAATGAAGTACTAAATATCCACAATTGGCAAATGATTATAAACTAAAAATTAACATGAAAAAGACTAAGATTCTCGGCTTCTTACTAAAATCTACATTACCATGTTCATGCTTACAAATTAGTGATATCTCAAAAGTTATATCTCAAGATATTTTGTATCATTTTTCAAAAAAAAATTAAATTTTCAGAATATGGTGAAAAATTAATTTCATACTTGAATTCACAAAAATTCTTGCTTGAAGATATAAAAAGTAAACTTAATATAATTGAAAGAAATAAAATATTCGATGTACTAATACTTAGCAAACTTAGATACTGCTTTACCAATTTATGGAAGCGATGACACCATTCTAAATAATTTCTAAGAAATGCCGTGATAGAAATTATACAAACCAATAGTGTATAACATGTAGAATTTTGAAAACATTTGATCACCTATTATATAGATAGATAGATAGATAACTTTTATTTTATCACGGATTGACATCCATAAAAGATACATATATAAATTTATAAATCATAACAGACAAGACAACTCAATGTTTCTTCAAATAACGATGAGGGAAAATCCTACTTGAGGCTCCACCTGTTGGATTTCTTTGTCGCAGATGTTCTTTCGAGTATTCAGTTCTTGTCGGGATATAAGAGGCCAGCGGGTGGTTTGCCGATCTGGATATTCTGTTAAAGAGTTGATGATCTGAAGACTGCAGAATCTGATGCATTGGAAGGAATTCGTCAATAATACCAAGCCTCATCGCCTTTCTTTGAATTTGGTCGATCTTCTTGTTGTTCGCTAGCGACTGACCTCCCCATACACAACAAGCATACGTAAGTTTGGAGAGCACCAATGATCTGTATAACATTTTAAGTTCATCGGCAAAGAATCCAAGGTGTTTGAGTCTCAAAAGGAGATACAACGCTGATGATGCAGTGGCGGCGACAATATTTACATGCTTTGTGAATGTCAGTTTCTCATCAAACTCGACTCCGAGAATTCGCATACTCTG
>CABFPE010000436.1:355094-379908 GCA_900660155.1 Hofstenia miamia
AAAAAATATATATATATATATATATATATATATATGTATATTTAGATACTGGCTATATATATTATGGTACGACTTTTAAATGTGTGTACTCGTCTTTAACTAGACGCATCCGCAGAGATAATTGGTTAAAGAGAAAAAATGTAATAGTACGAGCATTTTGCTGGAGAAAAACGAGTTATGATAATAAACTTAACTTATATTGGAAATTCTATTGCTGCAAATTTCGAATAGTTAAGAAACAGATAAATTTAGGATGAGCTCCGGGTGAATTATGTCACATAAAATTGAAAGTGTCAAAACTCAAAAATATTTTGTAAAAATTATATTTATGAGGCTATAAATCTCATCACATAATTGCCTTTGACACATTTATTATTTAATATAGATTTTTTAGAACTAGTTTCAACTGAATTATTCCCAAGAAATGAAATATTGAAAGAAAGAAAGACTTAATAATTTTTGGATTGTACATTCAATAAAATACTAAAAATATTGTATTACTAAGCCTTCGCTTCTCTGGCAGTGATGTATTTGAGAATATCCATTTGAGTGATGATCCCATGAATGTAGGTTTTAGTGATGATTTCATTACCATCATTTCCTGAACGAAGCTTCTGATCGCGGACCACAAGCACGAAGTGTCCCGAATCCAACATTTTAGAAACTCTACCGAGTGTCATGTCAGCAGTTGCTTTTGAAAACTGAGCATAAGTCACTTTTTCAACCAAACTGTCTTCAGTAACTGTACCGGATAATAATCGAGATGTAAGATTTCCTAATTATATACAAAGTGTTAGAAAACTTTTAAATATAGTGAGCATCTTAAAATACTTACTTTAAATGGAATCATAGAATATTAGAAAATAACTATTGCTTTGATATGAATGAGATGACATAAGCGTAAGCCTAACATCAAAAGCATGCAAAAGTCTCTTAATTTCGAGTATATACAAAATTATATTTGTGATAGAAATGTAGGTTTCCCTTTTTTGAAACCCAATATCCCACCAAAAATGAAGTTGATGTGGATTTTGAAATGGTTGATGATGACTACTATCTTGTCTTGCAACTCAATTTTTATTATGTTTTAATGCTAATTTGAAACTCTTTAATAGAAAAACAAAGAATTGATTTGATTTTTTAAATGAATCTTTTTAGTTAATTTAATTTTTTTGGCTAGGTCACTCTGTCAATGTTAAAGTAATCAATAAATGTCTACTCAACAACTGCGAATGGCAAGGTTTGAAATTTATGTTGTTACTGTAGACACTGTTTTTGGAAATCCTTAATCAATAAAAGACATTCGTTTTGATAGATTTACTGCAAAAAAACACAAATATTAGCAAGACATTACCCAATGTTACAACTCCTTTTACAGTAGCATCATTTTTATTAACAACCGGGATCTGATCATAAGAGGTTTTCTGCATAATATCCATGACAGCTTTGCATGTAACATCCTCTGTAATGGTTAATGGAGTACTAATATCCATATCTGAGACCTTCTTGCTGAACCACCAAGCTTGACTGTTTTCGGGTAAGTCAGTGTTTAAGTCCCTCGCCACTCTCCAGTCATTCGATAAAAATTTAGACATGTAATTTCTCACTGAATCTGGAAGAATAACTACACACCTTTGACCAGGACCTAATGATCTTGCAGCATCAATTCCGTAATACAAATTGGTTCCACTGCTACCTCCACAAAGTAAACCCTAAGTATATTAAATGTTAAATCCAATTCACGTTGAAATATGGCCAATGTTATTGAAAAGTAGTACTTAGAAAATGTAGGACTTTCAAGACATACCTCTATTTTCATGGCTAGCAAAGCATACTCAAAACTTTCTTTATCTCGGCTCTTGTACCAGATATCTACTCCAGAAACATCAAGTACTGTAGGAATGAAATCATAACCAATGCCTTCCACTTCATACATAACATTGTCTTCGGGTTTGAACTCATGTACTGGAGAAAGAACTGAGCCTACGGGATCAGGGCCAACCAGCTTTATGTTCGGATCATGTTCTTTTAATCTTCTCGACAGTCCTGTTATAGTACCACCAGTACCTAAACAACGTAAATTGGAACCTTAGGTATTAGAAATACACTTTTATTTAAATCAATTGCCAAACTTTCATGGCTACAATAACTCAGTTATGAAATCATTAATTACCAAATTCGGAAATTATGAGAGGCTTTGAGTAAAGTTCGATATTAGCTATTCATTCAATATTCCAATAGCCGCAAAATTAATGAAATCACTGAAATTATAATCTACAAGATGTGCATAATTTCATAATTTCGCCACTACCTAAATATGTGAGCTTCTTTCCGGATAAAGTACATTAAATTTTTAAATTAAGCCTCCATAGCCACTGAGAACTATAGTACTGGAAAAAAAATTGTCCATCCATGATTTGTCATAAATATTTCTAAGAAATGGACGCCAAAAATGTCATAGTTATTTTTTAATTATATTTGGGGTTGCAGAAAAAAGAATTAATCAATGTTGAGACATAATTATCACTGTTTACTTTAAATCTCAAGGAGAAATGCTACAATGTTTGTAGTTAGCTAATCCTTTCTTGGAAAAATGTATTCAGCCACTTTAGACCAAATCAGAGAACCTGTAAAGAATTTCATTGGTTGAGTTTTTTAGTCTGTGCATATTGAAAATGTCTAGAAACAGTCTTTCTTCGACATATATGATGCATTGTTACGTACCTCTTGCCATCCGTGAGTTGATTATCTCCAAAAAATTGGAAGGGATGAGTCAACGTAATGTAGCCCGACTTGTAGAGCGACCTCGAGGTACTGTCTGGGGATATCATCAGACGTTTCACTTCTGAAAACATCATTGCCCTAAGCCAAAGTCCAGAAGACCAAAGAAGACCTCCAAAACCTCCCAATCAGCTTTTATGTGCCTTTCAAAGAGAAATCTTAGGAAGACTTCAGAGGAATTTCGAAAGGAATGGGCTCATAGTCACCTCGTGAAAGCAAGAACTGTGCGAAGCATCCTGAAGAAATACTCAATTGGGACTTTCGTGGCACCCAGAAAGCCATTCTTAACCTCAAAGCAAAGATTACGCCCGCTGAGGTGGGCCAATTTAATGCGAGACAATTCATCTGAACATTGGTCTAATGTTATATTTTCAGATAAATCAAGATTTGAGCTATACTCATCCAAAAGAATGTTGATAAAGAGACCAACTGGGCAGAAGTTCAGATTCTTGGGTCTACTCACTCGGGGAACCATGAATTTTGGTGGGAAGTCTTTAATGGGGTGCAATATGGAAATGTGGCTTTCACATCACTGGTATTCTCATAACCTCTTAATATGCTCGGATTCTAGAAAAGTATCTTTTGAATTTACTTTTTTCGGATTTGCTCATTTTTCCAATACAAGTTCTCTAATTTTGATTAAAAATTAATAGCCAATTATTATTCTACATATTTTATGGTATTAGACATACAAATTTTCCTTTCTTAACCAAAGTAACACTTAGTTATAATTTTAGGCACACTCTATCCAATGAATGTCCATGATTTATTCAAAATACCAAGGTGGTCGAATACATATTTCCAGTAATGTATATGTTTAACTCTGTCTTGAAGCATGGATGCAAAAAATATGAATAATATTAAAGCTTACATTGAAAAATGGTTAATTTTCCTATACCCAGACTTTACGGACACCCTGTTAAACTTTAATGAATGGACATAAATACGGTAAATATTTGTAAAGTAAATTAGTTTACAATAATTGCAATTTCTCATGGGTATTGTTGCTTGTCACTATCAAACTGATTAGAAATTGAAATTACTTTTTAATTGGCAAATAACTACAGTATTTATTAAAAATGTTACAAATTTTATTTTCAGAACTTCTTAAATTTTACTTGTATTTGAATATCGAGCTGATAGCGTCTATCAAACTGAAGTCAAAACGACTAGTTATAGCTTATTTAAAATAGATAAATCTCAGAAAAGTGCTCTTTCCTGCATAAACATATTTTTTGAAAACATTTATAGTGAATAAATATGCAAAAATAAACTTAACGTAGCAGTAATATATTTTTGATGTATAATGCCATGATTAACAGTTAAAATAAAATACAGTGATGGTTATGTATAATGTTTCATGAAATACCTGGGGAGGCAACCACCATATCTACTTTTCCATCAAGTTGATGCAATATTTCTTCAGCCGTTGCTTCATAATGTACAATAGGGTTGTAAGGATTTGTATACTGATCCAAAATGATAGAGTTGGGAATTTCAGCATTCAGCCTTTGTGCTACAGAAATATGCGATTCTGGAGAATCGTATCGAGCCGATGTGGGAGTTCGAACAATTTCAGCACCAAGAGCTTTTAAAACGTTGACCTTTTCTCCGGACATTTTTTCAGGAAGCACAATGATGCATTTGTAACCCTTAATTGCAGCAGCCATAGCTAACCCAATGCCAGTATTTCCAGATGTTGGTTCAATGATAGTGGAACCAGGTTTCAATATTCCTTTCTCTTCGGCATCCTAAAATTAATAGAATTGTTTACTTGCATTAAAAGAAACTCACTTCGGCTAGTAATTACATATCTAAAGGAAGTCAGAAATGAGCGCAGAAAAAAATATTTTTTCTGTTAAAAATATTTTTAGTCTAGCAACAAAATTGGTTTATAATGTTGTATGTCAAAATTTAGATTAATACATTGACTTTTATTGTTATTGATAACTATATAAAATTGCTAAAAACATGAAAAATGAAGAGTACAAATACATTGCTACGCTCGATGACTACATCATAAGGAAGGTATTTTTAATTAAGAATATGTTTAATAAATGCAAACATAAATCGCCAAATTCTACTTTATATATACTTGCTGAACAATACTTAATATTCTAGAATTTTGCTATTATTTTTTGAAGTGCAAAGCATCTTTATGTATTCATTGACTATCACAGGGGTTCTTAGGCTTGACTGATTCACTTCTGATACTATGTCAAACTCCCATTCACGACCTCATTTCTAAAATTTTGAAAATTCGCTATTCACCCCTTAAGTACTGAATTTCACCCCCTTTAATGAGAACCACTGGACTATCAATTCATATTTTGCTGTCGAGATCTTCCCGATAGGCTTGCGTAACACCACTAAGTTAATCAACGGTATGTGAGTTCATACCTTTAATAGATTTTTTGGTTCATCATGAAAAATTATTCAAACTATTATAAAAAGGGTCTTTTAAAATTGAATCCTGTAAACACTGTATTTGACATAGTTTGATAAACATAGTAAGGCTTGAAGGAATTGCTTCAAGAATGATACAATACAATAAGGAACTAAGTTAAGTCTAAACAAAAATACTTGTAGCGAAATTTAAGTTTCAATTGTTAGGTCTCTATAATTGTTTACAGGACTAAATATCGATGTTGTATACACATGAATATAATAATCTCCCAGCAAAATCTTGTATTATAATATTCCAGACATATTGTAAACTTTATTAAAAATTGTCACTTATTAATGCTTTTATGAGATCTAAGAAGTTTGCTTCTGAGGTAGATTTAGTGTCCGTACCCACTCCCCTTTGGCTATTTACTGCTTAACAGCCGACCAATAAATTGACAACTGACGACTGAATGCTCAATAATATTTCAGAAGAGAATATTTCCTGTTGTAAGACAATTTTTTGACATTTTCCAATATTAAACATTTTAATTCATTGTCTAGTGGGACAGGATTCCTTCACTAAGTCTAATTGAATTTTGAACTTGGAATGACGTAAAGAAATAGAATATCATTGCGTTGACGAGTTTAGATAAACTTCTTCATAAAATGTGCATAGTATGCGTATACTGATTACATAACCTTATAATGAATGAAACCTATATCACATATTTGTACAGATTGCATTACTGAATAAATGAAGTAGTTCTCTGGTAAAAATATTTTATGAAATACTTAGGTGAACGAAACTAAGGAATGTCAGGTTGTACATTTTTGAAAATTATTTAACACTCAATTACTTTGGCATACTTTGAATTTAAGTAATTATACTAGTAGCGATGAATGTGTACTATCGCTTTTAAACGATTTCAGTGCACAACTCTGTAAACATAGTTAAAATTGCATTTGAGTTTAAATTAACATCGATTTTTCTTTGCTATCCATTAATCTTAAAATGTTGTACAAGATGGTCATTTCAAAACAATTTAAATACTATGGGCGTTCAATAAACACAAATGTCCTTTTGAACTTCATTTGATACAAACATGCACATGCACAAACCGAGAAAATTTGCAGCGTTAATTTTATTGAACGTCTTTCTGATATTTCTATTCTATTTGTACGATTTTAATATGCAACGCATGCTGTAAATGGAAATAACTACCATTGATTAGCTGAAATTCTTTACATGAACTCGGTGAAATCTACACAGAATTCAACAGCACATAGAAAGCAATGCTGTCTCAGACAGAACATTTTGAGATTGGTGTAGCTATTTTAAAGATGTTAATGTTCATCTTCCTCATTTGTCAGGATCAAGTGGCATTTACTCATCATATAAGTTCAAAGTCACCATATTACAGTACGGTGCAATAATCATTTTAGAAGTACTGTCGTTTTGGATTTTGTAGCATGGTGTGCAAATATTATGCCAGTACTATCGCTGTAACCCAGTTCATCTGATTGAAATTCAAGCTCAACGACTTCTGAGCTAACTAACAACTTCCTTCCTTCTCTGTATATTGAACTGCTGAAGCGAAGTTCTTTAGCCCAGGTATGACAATTCCACTGGAAGGAGGTTAAATTGCCAAAATCCAAAATCTTGTGTTGTTTTGTAATGAAAATTCTTTTAAAATCTTTGGAATAGGATATGCAGTGCTATCCTCAATTCGTTAAAATGCATTTTTGCGGCAATGCCAAAAAAATAAAATTTTGCGAAAGCACTAGTAGATATATTACTATTCCCTCAGCATCCCATAATAGAAATCATAAATAATATCAATAATTTGAAGAGTTAGTTTAAATACACATCTATTAGTAGCTTACTAAACTCACTGTTAATCATCTGATGTTCCTTTTTTATATGTTCTTTCAATAGGCATCTGAAAATTTCAAGGTAGCAAAATCCGAAGCGAAAAATGGTAGGGCCTTCAAATTAGAGCTGTTAATTTCTATTATCGCGGTAAGGGTTAGGACTAACATTGGGGGTTGAGGTTTTTGGCTTTTTGGAAAACTTTGAATTTCTTGACCTAGAATTTTCAGTTTTGAAATTTGACAATAACATTTTAAAAAAGGTAAATTATTCAGAAAATCTACTTGTATCATACGATGAGCGATTCTATCTTTAACACTGCCTCCTGGATTGTAATATTCACACTTCCCATAAAGCTCACATTGAAGTCCAAAATATTTTTCCATTCTGTGAAGACGAATCATTGGTGTTAATCCGATTAAGTCCAAAGCGCTATCCACTGGTTTGCGGCAATAAGTAAAATCCGGCTTATGAAAGACATGAGGACATTTCTAAACAATTGAATTAGTCGACAAACTATTTCTGCTAATTTTTATTAGCAATATTAGTTAATTTATCTTAAATATAAACTCTCAAGGAATTTTTAAAATTTTAATGATTACTTAAATAAAATAATTTAAAAGCTTGTAGCACACGAAAAAATAATGATCTGAAAGCATCACAGGGTAGAAGAGTACCTCCGCTTTCATTTTCTTTTTAAAGCCGCGCCCGGTCGTGATTCCTTTGAGGCGCCGCAATCTCTGACCTGCGTACGCACGGCTCAATGCGTTTGGGTGGTCTATCTGAAGATAATAAAATTTTTCATATTAGTTGTTGCTCCCAATAGCCTTAGACCTCCTGAATACCTGAAAATAATATATAATTAAAGAAGTTAAACCTTTTTTAAATAATAGGAATTTTCAATAAAGAGTACTTATTCTTTCCGAGAGCATTAGAAACAACAGAACACATTTGTAAAACTCTTAACATCACATTCAAGCACATCCACCAATAGATGTTTCCATTGATCACGATTCCCGAATCCCCTAATGGTATTAAAAAAATGTGAAAAACCTAGTTATTTAAAAGACCGCTGGGCGGTTTAAGCTTAATGTGCACAAACAAATATTTGAGTATGACAGATATTCGCAAACACCTTTTGAAGTACTTGTTCAAAGCCATTTATTGAATGAAACCGAACGAAAATTTATTTCATTTCAAAATTGTAGTATTAAATTACAAAGTCATAGGAAATTTATTGCTAGATACATTTTAAATAAGTTTACAACTAAAAATGTAAATGAAAAAAGCAACAGTTCAAAAATAATATTGACAGAGTTCCCATGGGACGAAATTTTACAGTCTCATTTCTATCCCATACCAAAAAATTTTTTTATCCCATTGTCCAATGAACGCATTGGTTCTGTATAATCCTCCAATATTTACGGCGTTATTTGCTTTAGACAAAGTTCTAGAATTCTTCATTCTAACTATATATGAAGAAAAACGTTTTTTGAAGAAATAGATTCATATTGACTTTTCAAAAATTGTAAGTGCATATACATGTAGGTCTAATTACTGCAACGAAAAAATATATTTGATGTCGAATATTTTACAACCTGTTCATTAGAGGTCTTTATTCTAACGCTTTGAGGTACAGGTACGGTATCTTGGGACCAAGTGGTAACGATAATAGGAGTTACAATACTGGAACAGTACCTGTACTAAAAAATTTGAAAGGTAGAGTACTGGACGGGATTCAGGACAAGATTTTTGCGGTACCACAGATCTCTACTGTTCACATCCATGTCAGTAAATAACGATGTAAGCGTCGAAGATAAATTTGAATTTTTGTACTATATTACACAGTGTGGCTTGGAATATTAATTAATACCATTTCATTAAAGACTAGTTACAAGAAAAAATATAATCACATTTATGATATGACTTAGTAGATTAGAAATACTTATTAAATATATTTCAAGATTGGAATCCCTAATTTTGAAATAATACTATTACGATTGGCTTCGATCAACAAAATGCATAAATTAGTCAAATGTACAGATTTTCTGCTCGTTACACTGAAATTTTGCTAAGAATCTTGCTCTCTGCATGGCCTTTGTCCTTAAAATTCCCAGTGATTTAATGAGGGACACATATTCTTTAAAAAAATTTCCCTCCCATCTCATTACATTGAATGAAAGCCTCCAATTCCTATCGAAGAAAGTATATTACAAATGATGACTTTAGAAGCTATCTCATACAAACTGACCAGGTACTTCAATAAAATCCCTAATAGACTGATTCAATAATATTGAACAATTTACAGAATTAAGATTATTCATGTAATGCTCATAGAGATTTTCTCAGAGGCTGGGGAAATAGGAGGATGAGGGGCATATGACATCACGACAAAGTACTCCCTTAAAAATACTAAATCTTGGACATTTATTAAATTTGTATTATATGTACTGCAATTTAGATGGTTTGTCTTGGTATGAAGCTATCCTAAAATTATATACAAAACTAAAAATATTCAAATAAACATGCCCCTATCAATTTTATATGGTTCCGACCCCAATGGTAAGTCGTCTTGCCCAAAATCCATGAGATTTGAGAGCAGTAAGCAAAATTTGTTTACATTACTTCGTGTGTTCAATGAAAACTTGTTAGATCAACGTGGCTAGGAGAATCAATTAAACTAACCATGTTCAACCTGGTCTTACAATTAACCGTTTAGACTTTCCGATTATCATTGGTCCACAATAACGCAAAGAGCAAATTAAACTTTTGTGTTAAGAATCAATAATATTTTTTGTAATGCATATAAATTTTACCTTTTTCTCCTCTGTTGAACTATTAAGGGTCCAAGTACAATTTGATGGGCGATCAGGCGCTCTCCAATCTTGAGGATGTAAGTTGCTTGAGTTACCACTCCAAATTTTATCTACCTTGGAGTTGTTTGATTCCATGACGCTGAGAGAAATGATAAAAATTAATTCGTAAATATTTGCTCATATATTCACACGTGCATTGAATGTTTGCTCATGGCTGATTAGAAAAGCCACACTGATAAGTCAATAAATGACACCCAGCCTGAACGTCATTCTCAATATCATCGAACTAGAAATTTCATGAAATACTTCATATATAAAATGTTCAGAAGTTTTCTCATTAATTGATAAAGATTACATGAAATTAATTTTAAAATTTGTATTTTTTTAGGAAATATAAATACATATTTAATTAAAGTGGGAAATATTATTAAAAATAAATTGTGATGTCAATGTGGTTTAGATTTTTGTAGTTCAGCTCTTACAAATTTAATATATTTTGTTCATGCAGCATACGATCAAAATGTAGTTATCGATGTACAAAATTTGTAATTTATCGTTATACAGTACAAATCAAAGAAATTGAAGCAAAAGAGAAAATATTATTGTTATATATCCAATTTTGGGGCTTGTGTTTTTAAAGCAATACGTTCAGCACATTACTTATTCCAACAAATTAAAGATATGTAGATACATATATGTAAATCTCGTTAAATAACCTCGATAAATTTACTTATCGTTGGCAAAAGACACTTACTCTGAATTCTAAACTACGTTTATCTTGAAAATAAATACAAACACCAAGTTCAAACAGATCATAAATTTGAGAGGCATTATATGGTTTTTGCACTTTAAATGAAATTATTTTATGCATTATTTACATTGCAGGGATATCGATTTTTTCAAATAAAAAACTTCATCTATATTGCCATCATAAAAATAAATATTTTATGAGTTTTGCAGGTTTGAAAAATGTAGGTGATCATATAACATAATTGTTTAAATAGTTAATTGCATATTGTGTTAACCTCTTGAGACCCATAAGGAAACTGACGCTGCTTTGGCAGTAGACACGTATGGTATTTCATTAAGCAGAGGGTAAGAAGCACCCTATCACCAAAATTAAATTTTAAAATGCATCTGTGACGCTACACTGGGGTGGTGCATATATTTACCTGCAACCCCTAAAAGAGTCCATTAATGATTGCCAAAAAATTAATTGCAAGAAACTAGGATCAATATAATATTTTTCACACATATTAATTGGCAAACGCTCTTTCGCATCACATAAATCGTTCAATTATATATATATTTCCAAATCAGTGTTCAGATTGATCAAACAAGAAGAGCCATTATCAATTTGGCTGAAATTTTATAAATATATTAACTTGCAAAATACAAATAAACTGAATTATAGCAGTCTAGAAAAACTGATTTATTTAGGTGGGACATATACAATCACTGATTGTGACTAACATCCAGCCTCAAAGGGTTAACCAATATATACTAAATGAGCAGCTAACATGCTCAAATTTGGCAAGGATTGGGATGTAGGTCTTTATAATTTCAGTTCTTAGTTTACTATGCCTTTAAGACATGCAGCATTTGATGTTATCTTGGAAAACTGCTTCAACCATAAAAGAAATACTTTCTAAATCTGAGCTGGTAGTAAGCGCGCATTTGTCTCAACACGACAGGCCTTTTAATATTTCCCTTCAATTTCAAGACGAGTTTGCAAATCATTTTATTAATTAAGCAAAACGCACTAATTTAAATAATTATTAAAATACAATAGTTGTGAGTAAAATATATTAATATTAATCGTTTCAAATTTCAGACTTAACGCACCAATTTTAAAATTTACTTGTAACTTAACTCGACTTGACTAGGATTTTAAATTTCGTAACCCACTGAGCTATAAACAAAGTAAATGACACTTTTACAACAAACCATTGAGAAAACGTTGAAAAATTATTAATTACACTTCAACTAGATGTGTATTGGTAAATTAGCATAGTTTCTTAGACATTCTCAGTTTTGCAGATCTAGTATTTGGAAAGGCTCTTTCCATTTTATATTGTTGAAAGCTATGTATTGATTAGATTCCTCTTGTAACAATCTGATTTATTGGTTTTCAATTAAATATAATATATTTATGAGTTTTTAAATATATATGTTAAGTTCCTAGTGTGAATATCTTCTTAAATTAAATTCATATAGGTGTAATTTGGCAATCTCACATTCACAATGCTGCTAATACTATGTGCGGTATTCATAGACAATTAAAGATAGAGGGAAATGATATTTAAATAATTAGTTGTTTTTCTTTTGGAATTCAAGTTTTATTTGAAGCTTACTTTTGCACGTAGTAATTCTTAGTTAATTGTACTAATTTTAAAACATCTCTATTTGCAGTTTTCTAATCTATTGACCCGGGCTTCTGCTTAGCTTTTAACAAGCATGAATCATGCTTTAACCCTAGTGATACCATATTGGTCAATTGATCTACGATTTTTTTTTAAAAATGAGTCCCTAGCATGCACTTTAAAGATAGTTATATGTAAGCAATTTATTCAATGGTTTAACAGACCCATGTTTGGAATTCATGTATAACTATAACATTTGTAATTCTAGTGTTAATATACTTGTGTTTTGTAATTATTTAATGCCTCTTTACTTACTAGAGTTCTGTTCAAACCAGTATTAGTCTACTTAAAACACTTGATTTAAATCATTGACATAAAGCTCATTTCAATCATGATTAAAATCAAGCAAAAAATATTTGATGTATATTAGTCAATGAAATCTGACTGATGCTAAGATGTGTAGCTTTTACACCGCTATATCTCTAAGTTGACATGCATTTTCTCAATGATAGAACCCTACAGACGAATAGAAATACAAGGCACTATGCATTGGCAGCTATTTTTAGAAGAGGGTACGCTGGCAAGACCTAATTTAGTGCTTTATAAGTATTAGAGTGATTTCTTTATAATTGATGAGTTTTAAATAAAGCAAAAAAATGAACAAGTGTATAAAAGAAAATTTAAGTTATTTGAAGAGGGCACCCGGAACTATATAGAAAGACAGATCCGCACCTGCTACAAACGAGTGTTATATTTCACAGTGCTCAAGAAAGTAACAATAGACTTTATTCACTTTTTGTGCACCTCACATTATCAGGATTGATTTTCCAGGGTAGATAGATGTTGAAGTAGCCAAGATGTGACAGCTTCATCTGAATTCTATATGCTTGGAAGTCGGCTATTGATAAAATTTTGATTTTCAAAAACCAGACGGACATAAGCCCCCCTAGCCTCCCCAAGTTTGCACCACTCGCCTACAGGAATTGTTCATTGTAGAAACTGATGAAACCATTGTGAGAGTGATAATCATCAGATTGAATTCACTTCAATATTGGAGATATATGTAGGCTGGTAATGGCGTACGTGCCGCAGACAACCCCTTCTTTTATTTGATTGAGACCATTAATTGTCCAGTCAAAATGTTTGCATGCTATGTTCATTATTGTGCCACGCTTTTGGAAGGATTCCAAGAGAACCTTCAGATAAATAATATAATTCTTAATCAGTAATCAGTGTGACATCTTCCCCAAACTCTCTTGTGGTTAGCTTTTCGTGCAAACTTTTGAAGGTCTGTCTACTGTTTTCGAGTGGGTCAACAGACAATTTCTTGAAGAGTGCACACAATGTGAGGTAATCCTGCCAAGATGCATTAACTACTAAAAACGAAAAGGCCATCAAGTAAATAGTAAAAATCTTCCATCCAAAATGATTTAGGTTTCTTGAATCAGACGTAGAAGCTGAATGTTTTCAAACATAATTTGCATGACTCGTGTCAATTAATGTTATTATCACATTATCCAGCTGTAAATACACGTGGGCTGAGCAAGTAAGTGAAAATTTATCGTGAGTGGAGTGTATATGTAGATTAAATTTAAAACTAGGGTGAAGCAGGAAACATGAATATTAATCTTAACCAGCCTGGCGTCCTTTTTAAAGGACAAATCGTTTTCCACATTTTCTCTAAACCTATTTTCAAATTTGAAAATCTTGGGGAACACACTTTAATGCAACGTTGAAAATTTCTATTAAAGCTTATTGCTGTGGCAGCCATTGTTGAATAGATTAATAAGTTTTCTTAGAAATTTTTGATTTTCTGAATAAGATTTAAATTTTCTCCATATTTAGTGTTAATGTATTTAGAAGGTTTTGAGCCCCTGGTGGCAAAAAAGAACTTTGACTGGTTCTTGATATGTAGAAAGATATTCCAAACCCATTGAGACATGTAGTGCGCAAAATCAAAGGTCGTGGGGCCTCGATGGGACAGAGTCAGCGCGCGGATTTAGAGCGAAAAAAAGAAGAGACTCTCCTCTATCACGTGGTGTGATATCTTATTGCCTCATATTTGTTCGATGACAATTTTCCTAGCACTGCACCACACCACCACATCCAAATATTTTGAGTCCCTACTGGCTAGAAGTTACAGAATCATTTTTTCAAATGCCATCTCTACTATTACTACCAATAGGAATCTAATAACAATATATATTAAAATTATTGTTAATAGTCAAATAACTCTATAAAGCAAATATTTTAAATCACTACATTTATGCAAGGAAAATTGCAAAGCCTATTAATGACAAAGCAGATCAAAAAAGTTCTTGTTGGTATTATTGACAGAAATCCAATTTCGCTAAAGGTTGGAAATACATTGCAATTCATTTTTCAAAATTTCCAAGTCAATCAAATTTTTTTCAAGTAGGGTACTGTGATGTAAGAAAATTACTTTTACAATCTCTAAAACTGGTAGTCCTTTGGTTCAGTTTTTCTCAGCTCACGTATCTTTACCCCACATTTGCCCCATGGTTACCCAATTTAGAAACATCCATAATCGTCTCACCTTGCCACATGGATCGACCTGCACCACTTCCATCTCTGGGCTCAATATCTTCTTTGATTAGCAGCATAATGCCAAAAATACTATTATTGAATACAAACAGGAATATAACTTTGAAGCGTTTTCATCAACTTGTAAATCATAACATAATGGTGCCTAAAACAGTCACTTTATTTTTCTCATATTTAACAAAGGATTTTATTAGATCTACCTAGTTGAATTTCTGCAACAATCAAATTGCCATTATGATGGTGATTTGGAAAAATTGGACTTTGTCAAATGCACTTAAGTCTAAGTTATCTCATTCAATTTATTACTAAATGGAAAGTACAATTCATAAATTTTTAACATAAAGGAAGTGCTTAGTTAAAAATTCTTGCTTACACTAGTTTTCAGTAACCGAAGTACCAATCTCAGTTAACTGTTGAGTGAATTATCGGTCATTACAAATTATTAGCACATTGTCCTAATAATTTCAATCAAATCTAGATGGTGAGTGTTATAAGGACAAGTTCCTATATATGTACTTAGACACACTTATATCCAGACCAAAGATGAAAGTGAGCAAGACCTAATATAAACACTTAAGTAGGCCTTGAAGTGAGGGCACGTCGAACCATGGGTTGGGGGCGGGGGGTGGAGCGGGTATGAGAGAAAGGTTTTTCTAAAGAGGGTATTCATGGAATCAAGAGTAAGATAAAAACATTCTTGAGTTGTTAAACGCTGGACCAAGTAATTTTCAATTCAATAGTTTGTAAAGGTTATTTGTTTGGTAAAATTCAGTTTTTATTTGGAATATATCGGCATCTTAGAAAATTAATAACCATACATTTTTGCCCTAGATTAATTAATAGTTGCAATTTGATTCGTACGGTAGCAGTAACTCCTTGCTCTGAGCTTGATTTGTAATGAATAGGCCTTGCAATTTCCAGCCTTGCCATTGTGAGTTTTTCATACAGTAGTCAGTACAAAAAAATTAGAAATACACAAAACCTATAATTAGGTTAAACTTGTTTCTCTTAATATTAAACTTTATATATGAGCATACAATTATATATAAAAATCCCAATTTCTATAATATATGAAAATGTCCATGTTTTGTATCTGTAAAAAGCTTAAAAATCACTGAAATCTTCTCCATTGTTTCTTTTAAAAATTCTTTTAAGGAAGAGAATACAGTATTTACTGTATTTAAATGCATTCGACTTCTAAGTTGTTTAAATCCATATAACTACCGTAATAGGTTTTTTTTGTAAAATGTCCTATTAGAAAGGAAATGAATAAGAATGAGTGTTCGTATAATTTATGAATGACAAAAGTAGAGAACACGGCAAAATTGTTGTATTCAGCTCAGAGATAGACACGGGCCGAATTTTTCAGGTCCGAACCCGTCAACTATTATTTCAAGCCCGTTCTCGGCCCATCAAAATTTATTGATCTATTTCAACACATTAATTTTTGGCTGTAGCACTAAGTCCAATTTGACTACAATCTTTCTGACTGAGCAGAAATTGCCTGGGTGGCATATATCTTCAATGCAACGTTGCACAAATTTGGATAAGTGCTTCTATTGAGACTTCAAGAATGTATATTTACAAGCTTGTTACAATTCATTTTATTCGGCCGTTATTTTATGAGTCTATGTCCATCTCTGGTTCAGCTATGGTCTGTGAGACGAGGGGTGTGGTTCTTAAAGATCTTTCTATTTCCATCACTGATCCAGAAATTGCAATACACACAAGTAAGGTTATAGATGTCATACCTCAATTACTTGTTTTACGTTGGTAATTAATATAACAAAGTAGTCTAGTCACTCGATTGTGCTGTATTTCGTTCATGCAAATCGCATAGGGATCTTGACGTTTAGATTCCCTGACCAAAAAAAACTAAAAATCGGGCTGGAAAGGTGCTCAGCTGTATTATATAAATCAATAACTGTTACTAACAATGAATTCAGAAAATGTGGAATCTTTTGACTCCATGTGGACGCAATTCTTGACCCTGCTTTCTATCAAGAGTAAATAATCCATCTGGAAATATCAGCTGACCGTTTATTTAACGAAGATATAAGATCTTAAAAAACAGACAAGAAAGAATTTTGAATTAAAATGAGAAAAAATTCTCCCAACTACTTTTTTCTGATAAAGATATTGCAGCGGTTCCTATTCTTATTATCAGTGAAATGGTCTAACCACGAACTTCAAACTACGCACGTTCTACGTCTCGCAATGAAGCCTCTCGTCATACTTTAAATCACGATTATTGGTATCTGTCTATTTGTGATAAAAATTCTGTGAGTGATATGAGGAACTGTTTTACATACCTATGTTGTTTGATTATTAAATTTAGTTCATTTTTACTGTCTAAAATTCAGCTAACTTTATTTTCTTTTATTGATAAATTATTGCTCAAGTAAAAAAAGTGGCCACTTTTCAAAATTTGACTATTATTAATTTTCACACTAGATGGCACTGGTACAATTATTAGTTCAAAATATTGCGAAATACTTGAGAAATTTGTACCATACGCAACCTGCTTAAATCCCGATTCATGGATCTTAGAACAAGATGGAGCAACCCCTCATATTTCAAAATCAAAAAAAGAACGTTTTACCAATTATAATATTCAAGTTATGCAATGACCACCGAATTCACCAGATCTAGTACCCATAGAGAACGTGCGGCAAATTCTGAAGGATTTTGTTGAGAACAAATCCCACAAATCTGAAAGAATTATAGAATTACATCCTTGAATCACAACACCAAATAATTCAAATAATGGATTCAGTTTCAAGACGTTTATCTGCATGTCACGGTTTGCATGGCAAACTTGTCAAATAACTTTGTCACCAGGTTGCAAGCTGAGACAATTTTATTTTGAAATATATTTTATAAGCCTCTATTTGACTTTTCGTTGGTTATCCAAATTGTGTTTATAATGTGGCCACTTTTTTGACTGGAGATATATATATACATAAATTTGATCCATATTGCAATGCCATTCTTGCAAGTAATTTACCTGCAGCTATTATTACAAACTAGTAGCGGCATAACATATCTTAAGCTATATATGTATACTTATTTATAAACCATTAATAGATCTTATAATTTCACAATTGTAGGAAATCTGATTAACTTTATTCAACTTATAGGGCAAATTTTTCTTTTATGTCATCTGTGATATTTTGCAACTTAAAAATTCCAGTTTGCTTTTTTCAAAATAGATTTTTGTATTCCACTATAGCAAGGTGATTGCTTGTATTTCTTAGTTCAATATTAAATAGCGTACAAGCTCTTGTAAACGGTACGACTTTTGTCCATATTGGCATAATTTGTTCCAAGATAGTTTTTAGGAAAAGGCAGAAAGATTCAGCCAAAAAATTAACTACAAGCAAAGTTAAGAACAAAAACGACATAAATGTCTTCTAATGATTTCTTAACATGCGGACTAAAATTTGAAACAAAAATATTACACCAGACATCAAGACCAAGTTATTTAAAAATCATTGAGAGAACATTTTCATACAATCCTTGAGACCAAGTTTGAACACCAAAGACTATATTTACAAATTAAACTTACCACTATTTAAAATTTAAGAAAATTATAATTATTATTAATTAAATCTAGGACATTTATAGGGAATAATTTGTAAAAAAAAAGCTACTGATGACTTTTTAAGTAGAAATATATCTGCATGTTATAAGTTTAATAAGTGTTTTACTACAGATAAGATCAGATATTCTATATTCAGATATAGATTAAGCCCGTAGCCAGCCTCTTTACTTAAGGGATGCTATTTTATCAATACATAGGTGATGCTATATGCAGAAAATATGCTAAGGAATTATGAGTCACAAAAGACATTGTACAGGACAGCACAACCATTCATAATGTGCATCGTCTATATTCCTGCATATATTTGTTTTTAAGAAAGCAAAAATTGGCCAGATTTTGAATTAATGTTAAACATTAGTGAAACTGTAATTTTTCTGAACAATTCTATAAATGCAAACAAATATGTGGGATTTAAGAAACTTCAAATTAGTAAGTGATTTATTGAATGTTTTTAAAACATTCTTTTCAAGTTTGGATAATTGGAATTTTGCTTAATTCAAATTCTGTAATTGCAAATCCTGCAAAAATTTCTTTTAATAACAACTTTGATGAAGGAATGTATTAATCCTATTGCTAAAATTATACTATATTAATTCACACTTATTATATTGAATTAGGGCTATGATGGATCATTCAGTGCAATGGAACTTACTGATGCCAGTTTCTTGGGACTGGAACCTGGGAATAATATTTTTTAATCAGAATGGGACTAACATGAGATTGCAACCATAAATAAGAAAATTGGGATCACGGATTTCAGACTACTACTCACAATATTTGCCAAAATAGAAGTTATGCCATGTGACCATGGCACCAGAAGATTTCATGAGACTGGGACCAATAAAATTCTTGGCCTAAAACCCAAGTTTGAATATAGAAAATGAAAAGTCTTACAGTTCTAAGAATATTGAGTCTTGAAGAATAAAGTTTATATACATTTTTTGTAATTATTTGTATGTGATAGCAATCTGCTCAATTAATGTGTGCATCAACATTCATGGAATTTTTGGATTCAAATAGTTGGGCTACATTCACTGTTATTAAATAATTCCCTTTAATTTTGCTCATTATTTAGTTTAAATTGCAATTTTCAATTATTGTTTATTGTCCAGTTTTAAAAATAGCAGTGTAGATATTTACAAATTTTAATAAAAATCTGTGAGGGTAATTCGGGGCAAAACGATACAGCGGAGAAGATGAGACACTTTCAGAAGAGGAGCTGTAAGATGTCTGCGGTGGTCATTTCTAAACACCGTGATCACTATTACCTGACATAATTAAATCCATTTTTAGTATTTACGTATGCTATTGTTTCGAATTATAGAAATGTTTCTTAGTAAATGTGTCCATTAATTATAAAATGGTAGATTTTAATATTAAAAACAAATTTTTTAAACAACACAATTCAGAAAATACTTTGACTCTGTTAAAATATAATACATCATTAGACGTCGTTTTTCATCCCTGATTCGATTATTCCTGTGCTGCACCAAGACTAGAAAGTTGTCAAGGTAAGTAATTGAGTTTATTAGACCAAGTGAATGTTGGAAAGATGAGACCGCTTAAAGTACAACCCATATACCTTGTCTTTTTGCTAAATAAATGAAACATTATGGACCTGATACCTGTCAAAAGCATTAGAAATAAGTGAGAAGTGTCTGTTACTATTCCGTTGCATTTTATTATATCTTGTTGTGATTATGATAGAATATTATTCTTAATTGTGTGTGTGTCTCATTGGACACCGATGAGTTTTGTAAATATGATTATAAGAGTTTGTTTTAAATTTGTTACATAATTCTATTGATTTTTATTCATTTTAGACTGATTCCCATGGTTATATTTCATTTTAAATCAGTTTCATGGCACTTTACTTTAGTAAAATTAGCCCCACTTGCTGGAAAAGATGAGATATTTGAGTAGCTTACTTATTGATCGGTTTCAAGTTTCTTTTTAACATTATAATCTTAGTATATATGTGTTTTTGTGAATTTACTGACTGTGTTCAAATATATTTGAGTTATTTAATTGTTGATATTTATTTGAATAAAGATTCTCTTATCTTATCTTATCTAATCTTAAGTGATTCGTTTTGCTCCGATTTACCCTAATTGAATGCTGCTATTATTGGTACTATAGAAACATTAACAACCAATCAAAGTTTTTATTTCAAAAATAATTTTATTTATTTTAACTCCGAAGAATCAAATAATTTGATAATTTCATTAAAAAGGGCTCTGAGATAAATTATTTTTAAGTTTCTTGCTGTCAAATCTACTGTCTCTAATAATAGTTTCCGCAAAATGTATTGGTAGATTTCACAAATAACCATGAAAATTTAATGGCTTTGCAAAAAAATTGTCACATTGCAGAAGGAGAGTAGTTTAAGAAACAAGTGAAAGCAAAGTGAATTCTACATGCGAATATAATTTTACAACTGTTTTTAAGTTGTTGTCTATACTACATATAGAACAAAATAAATGAAACGTGAAATTTAAAACTGTTTACTAAAAAATTGTAGGCTAAATTGACCATCTTACTGCAATTTCTTTATGAACATTTTGTTTAATTTTCAAGTTCAAGGGGATGCTAATTTCACTTAATAAATATTTCAGGGGATGCTTAGCATCCCCTTGGCTACAGGCCTGATATAGATTAACAATTAGAAACTGGTAATTTATCAGAATAGCGTCATAAAATATACAAACCATACATATAAATATATGCAATAGAATAACCAATATATTCAAAAAATCTAAGAGGATAAATTACGAAATATTTCAATGACGTTAAATTAAAGGAAAGGTAAATGATGAAATAAATTCAACATTCCAAACTCCCATTAGCATATTAACTATTCTTTTATTCTTCAAGCCGTTGAAATTTCATTTTCAAGTTGTTGGAAAAACATTCCATTAGGACAGTAGGTGATGTTCTTTAACTGCTTTCTCTTGATTATTAGGATTCATAATCAATCTCGACCAAAGGACTTTCGAAACGTTGTTATTATTGGTACTACCTCGCCTCAATTTTAGTTTAAACGTGTTAGCAATTAGAAGTAGGCATCAACTCATTTGATTTGGTTAACTAGCCAAAAAAATCTAAATTTGTAAGCCAGCTTTAGAAAAACGTAAGACAGCATCAACATCATCTACGAAATTTCGTAAAAGTTATTATCTAGATACGAATTCAATTGTTCGGTAGAGCGTAGAAATTATCAAAGGCGAAATTCCTTAAAGTCGAATGCTTGTTATTCATTTTTTTAGAAAATTTGTGCAAAATGTGAAATAATTCAAATAACCAGTGTAATTGCAAGGATTTGAGTGGGTTATCTCTTTTATATATTCGTGTAACATTCCATAATTTTAACATTGCAATGTATTTGGTATTATCAGTTATTTATGCAGTACAACAGAAATCGATCGTATTATTCAGTGATTAATAGCACGACATCGAGAAAAAAATGAATTTTCACAATCTAATACACTTTCCCGGTCTTTTTGAAGGTTCACTTGATTTATTGACTTTTAGCATATTTATATTTTGACCAATTTCGTATCTAGTCCAAAATTGAAAAAGTTCCGAAATGTAACTTGGCGCAAAACTATGCAAAGCATTCCATACAGTAAGGGAAATTTTGTAGACATACGATAGCAAACAGGAAGCCAATATAGAGCCTGTAAAATGGGAGTTATATGTTCTCTTAGACCAACATTCATAGTTAAACAAGCAGCAGAATTCTGTAACATCTGCAACTTATGGAGCAGAGAACCAGGATTACCAAACAAGAGTAAATTGTATGCATCAATATATGATGTAACAAATGCACTAACAAGCCGCTTAGATGTATTAACATCTAATTAATGGCGAATTTGCCAGAGTAGTCGAAGTGCAACCATACCAGTACGGTGCAATTTCACAACTGCTTCACGATGAGAGAGAGTCGAATAAAAATGAACCCGAGGTCTCTGACCGCACTCGAAGGAATAAGAAAAATATTTCCAATATAAGTATCAAAAGAAGAACCCCGAATAGAAGTGACGACCAATTCATCAGATTTGGCATTTGGCGTCATTCAATGCCATGTTGTTGGAAGCATACCAATTGCGTATATCATTAATACACATCTGTAGACGGGTGACAAACTATCAGTATTCTGCATAGCAACGTAAAGTTGAACATCATCAGCATAGCACATAAGTATGTGTTGTTTAGCAGCAATCAATTCAATTTCATACATATATATCAAATGAGCAGAAGGGGACCCAATATGAAGCCCTAAGGTACTCCAGAATATATATTAGACAATCGCATTTGCTATACGAACATATTGACAGCGATCCCAGAGATAAGAACGTATCCAAGTTACTTTTCTAAGTTATTTAATGAATTACTATATCGACTAATAAATGTTTCTTCATTGACATTTACTTATCAATGAAGTGCCGTTTTTGTTTGGGGGCAGAATAACTACTACATAAGGATTACATATACCGAGTGTTAATTATTCTTTTTCATTTTATATAAGTAGGAGTTGTGGAAAATTTTGTTCAGTAAGATTTGCAAGCCTGATTGTTGAATTTAACAAGCAAGAAAAGAGTGATTTAATTAGCACAAATTTTATATTTAGACAAAATTCCCTTTGTTGGCAAAATAAATTTAGTCAGTTGTAAATGTATGTATAAATCACTC
The DNA here is from genome assembly GCA_900660155.1 of Hofstenia miamia. NCBI lineage: Eukaryota > Metazoa > Xenacoelomorpha > Acoela > Hofsteniidae > Hofstenia > Hofstenia miamia. Next base: position 378,174 of record CABFPE010000436.1, read on the forward strand.
AAGCAGTTGCGAACACTCGTTAGAGACGCCAATCCAAAATTTCATTTTGTAGGCGAGTTTATAAAATTCTTAACATATATTAATTAAATAAAAAGTATTTTTTGGATTTCCCCTAAGATACATAACTCGATCAACAGACTATTAAAATCTCTTTGCTAATAAATCATGTAGATTTCTGGGCTTAAATGTTTTGGAATTAACAGAATCACTCCAATTACCTTAGATTTATGTCTTTTGCACAACGAAATAATGCATATAGTTAGGCCATCAAGCGGTATTCTACTCTGTCAATTAGTCTGGCTTCAGAAATTCCTAACACTGACTTTTTCCAATTTGATATGCTATTTCTGCTCATCTTATTAAATCCTTTCTTCATTATTCTATTTGGACCAATCATAATGCATGTATTAATGCCCATATATATTCAATTACACAACTCAAATATGTTCCGTTACAGGATTCATTTATAATAAAAATCGGAATACTGTGTAATAATCTGAATGTTGATATAAAATTGATTTATTTGCTTAAAATGAATTTATATTTCCTCATTTCCGCATCAGCATAGATTTTATTGACGTAAGCTTATTTACTTTACCGCAAAAAATATTAGATGAATACAATGCGTCATTACAATACTCATATTATGTACAAATATTAGCATTTTGAATATATGACAACTTAGATAACAGTACAGCCCGAATTTAATAAAAGTAAATCAAACTTCATAATAGTTAGCAGACGTTCGTTGGTTTTGGTAATTTCTTTAGAACTGCATTTACGAAATATGAAGCATAACAATGTGACTACAATTTCAAGCGATCTATTTTCGTGTATTGTAAAAGTTAATTTAACTAAGAATTCTTTTGTTCTAATTGTTTGACTGAATAATATAAAACAACTTTTGTTATTATAATAAATGTAAATTTCCCTTAAAGGAAAAATTCCATACATTCTTAGGAATACATTGAGATTTCAAAAAATACATCTTAAAATAACCCTGAGGCTTTGCTTTTTACTTTTGTAATAGTTTTACTCTATGGAATGTAGAGTGATTGTGATTACTATAAAAATGTGATAACAAACCATAATCAAAATGTACACTTAATCAAACAGCGTCAATTATATACATTTGAAGTACAAAGACCATTTTACAAGCAATTAGTAACGAACGGTGAGTAAATATATTAGGAATGTGAGACATTTCGTAACTCAGACATCCATTACAATATTAAATAAGAACCCCGCTTACTAATTAACAATGTGAATCGCAGTATGGAGTTATATGTTTCGTGGGATCACAATTTTTATAAAAATAGATGTTCACATAAAATTCTAAGTTGCGAGAAACATTTGCAGCGCTTGCATAAATTCACTTTTCCAGTGTGAGTTCTAGTTTCAGAAATATGCAAGCATAAACTATTGTTCGTTAATTGTCGTAAATTGAAGTTCATTACAATGAAAACTCTGTCTTGCTTTCCAAAAATGTAGTTTTCAACAGCATAATTCATTTGTCTTTGCTAACTGCGCCCGCATGTATTTTAAAAGGTAGTTGACATTAACGGCTACAAGTTGTTCATCAACAATTAGTAAAAAAAACTTTCAGAAAGTATGTGGATAATTTGGTCAAGTTTCACGAAATTTTCTCGAATAAAATGAAACCCTCAACTTTCCTCGACGTAAAACGTATTATCGGATATAAATATATATATATATATATATATATATATATAGC
>CABFPE010000436.1:391805-416208 GCA_900660155.1 Hofstenia miamia
ACCTAAGCCTAAGCAGCCATTATTAAGGCTGACTAAGAATCTATGTTTCCCGTTGGCCGTAAGCATTAGCAAGCTAATGCCCATCTTCCACAGTTTTTGTCTGGCATTGATGAGCTCCCTTTGCAATAGCAGGGCTGCGTGTTGTGCACATGACACAGTATGAGTTTGTCTAGTTTACTGATACTAACCGCTTCTGCCGCTAAAATAGTTTAAAAATAGATTGAACTGCTTATTGTAGCAAAACAAAGTGTTATAATGATTTTGATTTATAACATGTTATTCATCGTTAATTGTCCGCCCCTTACAGTTAACCGTAATCACGTCGTTTGCAATGATATTAAATTTGAGAAAGGATATCTTATTTCATTACATACGCGACGCAGGTTTGGGAAAAACGTGTCAACTTATTTTCAATAATTGCATATTTGAGAGTAAATAAAATAATATTATAAAGAATTTCCCACACGTGGCGCAGGTTTGATAGAACACGTCATCACAGTTTTCTATGATAGGTTCCATGATTCAGGATTGTATATAAATATATTTAAATATATTTTTTGAAAAAAAATATTTTATTTCAAATTATGAAAAATAAATTAAACAATTTTCAAAAAGGTTTTTAAGAGCCGTTACACCTCTCGAACAACCCATTTTTGACAGAAACCAAAAAAACCAAATCGTCGCAATTAAACAATTTGATTGGCTAATATTAATATATAAAATAAACCTGTCGCAAGAAGTTCATTTTTGAAAATTTTCATCCAAGCCGAAGTTATGGTAGAATTGTCGTGTAACTGCAGAAAAGGTAGATGTGTCCGTTGTAGTGGGTGTTATAGATGTGGATGCACTTGTGAGAAACTTTTCGAAAAATTAACTTTTTTTAGAATTTCAAATTGTTTCGAGGGTTTTAGATGTATACCTTAAAACCTATCAACACGGTTTAGTTCTTACTGACACTTCGATTTAAAATTATCTGTCATCTGGTAGGAAAAATGGGTTGGCCGAGAGGTGTAACGGCTCTTAAATAATATATTTTGGTTACTAAATATTACGACATATATTTTCAATGAACGTGCATTGCAATTATATACAGTTTACGGGTTTAGTTAGTTCTACGTAATCCCATATATTCCTGTCTGTTGTAAAGTAAATAATAAAATTGTATTTGAACTAGATTTGCAAGTAATTTCCAAATTGTCATATTTATTTCGTCTGAAGATGCAAATAAAAAACATAGGATAATGACAATTTGTGTTTATCCTAATTGGTTGTGAGGTGACGCACATTGCGTTGTCTCCTCATAATATATTATATAATCATAATACGTAAACATCACAACTTTCAATTTATATTTGTTTAAAGCAATGCTTATTTCTTACTAATCAAATTAGAATTAATTTGTTCTTGTCAGCGGATCAGATCAGGTGATTCAAGTTTACTCAGCAAATGTGACTGAAATAAGAACTTAAGCATACTGTGTTGACATTCATTCCATCAACCACTTTTTACAAACGAAAACCTGATGATGCAAGTGAAATAGAATTGACATATGTCATATTGAAAATATAAAGAATAGTTCTAATGTAAGTTCATTGTGTGGAAAAACCATTAGCAAACATTATGTGTATTCTATAGTTAATATATGCAAAATCAAATTACTGCAATGGAACATTTTCAGTAAGCGTTTTGGTGCATAATAGATATTTTTACTAAATATTTTGTACTTTTTGCCTACAAAATAGTCAAAAATTGTCTATTAAAAATAGAATTTTGGGCCCCAATTTTTGCTATATTTTTATAATTACTTTTGTTATTTCGATATGTTGGGACTCCAAGAGGCTTCAAATTAAATACGCGGGGACCCAAGTTTGTTTGAAATTCCTTTATTTCTATTTTTAGAGAATAAAAAATGTTATTGCAATTTGGGGGCAGGTGCGGCAGCATCTTTTCACTGACTGTTTGTCATGATTATTGGGAGTTCATTTTGGCAAACATCCGCATAGTTTGTCGTTGTATACTCTGAAAAATATTCTATAAGTTAGAATAACCCTACTTTTTTTTAAAAGATCGCTTTACGTTATTGAGGTATTGTAAGATATTTAAATAATTTGTCAAACATCAACATAAGCGATTGCACCTATTAACGTTTACTGGAAAACAAATTTAACATGAATGCTGATTGCTGAATTATAATCACTCTAAATTCCAATAAACATGAGANAATGAACTTGCTTTGAAATATATACAGTTTACGGGTTTAGTTAGTTCCGGGTTAATCTATTTAATCCCATATATTCCTGTCTGTTGTAAAGTAAATAATAAAATTGTATTTGAACTAGATTTGCAAGTAATTTCCAAATTTTCATATTTATTTCGTCTGAAGATGCAAATAAAAAACATTGGATAATGACAATTTGTGTTTTTCCTGATTGGTTGTGAGGTGACGCAAAATTCGTTGTCTTCTCATAATAAATTTTATAATTATAATTTTTTTACTTAACAAATTAGAATTAATTTGTTCTTGTCAGCGGATCAGATCAGGTGATTCAAGTTTACTCAGCAAATGTGACTGAAATAAGAACTTTAGCATACTGTGTTGACATTCATTCCATCAACCACTTTTTACAAACGAAAACCTTATGATTCAAGTGATATCAAATTGACAAATGTCATATTGAAAATATAAAGAATAGTTCTAATGTAAGTTCATTGTGTGGAAAAACCATTAGCAAACATTATGTGTATTCCATAGTTAATATATGCAAAATCAAATTACTGCAATGGAACATTTTCAGTAAGCGTTTTGGTGCATAATAGATATTTTTACTAAATATTTTGTACTTTTTGCCTACAAAATAGTTAAAAATTGTCTATTAAAAATAGAATTTTGGGCCCCAATTTTTGCTATATTTTTATAATTACTTTTGTTATTTCGATATGTTGGGACTCCAAGAGGCTTCAAATTAAATACGCGGGGACCCAAGTTTGTTTGAAATTCCTTTATTTCTATTTTTAGAGAATAAAAAATGTTATTGCAATTTGGGGGCAGGTGCGGCAGCATCTTTTCACTGACTGTTTGTCATGATTATTGGGAGTTCATTTTGGCAAACATCCGCATAGTTTGTCGTTGTATACTCTGAAAAATATTCTATAAGTTAGAATAACCCTACTTTTTTTTAAAAGATCGCTTTACGTTATTGAGGTATTGTAAGATATTTAAATAATTTGTCAAACATCAAAATAAGCGATTGCACCTATTAACGTTTACTGGAAAACAAATTTAACATGAATGCTGATTGCTGAATTACAATCACTCTAAATTCCAATAAACATGAGAAAAAGCAGCTTTAGAGAATAACATTTATCGGTTTTAGGAAAAACTAAATAGTCCAGATTAAAGCAAAATACGGCATACTAAACATTTCAGCATTTCTTATCAGCGCTACACGTTAATTCAGTAAAATGCATGCAGTGCATAAATCACGTGGCGACAAAATTAAAAATTGGAAGCCAAATAGGTTTATAAAACCTTGGTTTCTAAATTGTATTATAATTTAATGCATTTAGGAATTGTGCAAAAATGTTTAAATTATCCAACCTTTACAAATTTTCATTAGGTACACAAACGTCCAGTTGAAATTGTAAATGACTAATTTGGAAGGATTGACTAGTCAAAATTACGTAAAAACGTTATTTCCATTCTTAATGCAATAATATGATATGCTACAAGGTGACTTCGCTAGCCATATGACATCTTCCCTGGAAGATAAATGGCCGGAACAAAAGTGTAAGTATATGAGCTGTGATCTTACATGCTGAAAACGAAAATTTTCTGTATTCAGGACTTGAAGTTTTGGGTGTTTGAAAGTTTTCCACATTTCAATATACCGAAACGGGGCAAAATTTATTACAAGTCGAGAGATGTGGAGGTTCGTAATGAAAATTCTGTTCAGCCTAGTAGCGAAAACCTTGTTTGCTAAAATACCATTCAGCGGTAGGTGAGCCTCATCAGTACTCAGAACTGCTTTTGTCGGAATCTGTTTAAAAATATCTCACATACGACTTTATGATTTTGATGGTCCGCCTCCTTTCTTTTTTAAAGAATCATCCTCAAACGTTGGATTGATATGCATAGTGAAATGCTATACATAAGAACAGGAGTATAGATGTTCTTGCTACTGCTACATATTCTGGAGTTCTAACTGTCCTAGGTCCCCAATATTTTCTTTTCAATGTGTGGTCAGCTACTTTAAGGTTAGACATTAAAAGCAGAATTGTATTCCGGTATGAAATAGGTTTATTTTGACTTAACGCAAAGCTATTAAAGATCTTGTTGTTTTCATAACATTAAATGAGTTGTAACATAGTAGTAATCAATTGCTATTTAAAATGGCATTCAAAAATAGGTTTAATATGTAATCCTAATAACGTAAAAAGTGAATCGTGTATTCAAAAGCCAGTATTGCTAAATTAATCCTTCACTCATAAAAAAAAACCTTACAATAAAACAGGTCAAGCTAGTAACCTAGATTTTCCTCAATTACATTAAACTTACAAACAGCTTTATTAACATTAGCGAACAAGCCTATAAATAAATTTTGAAATTCTTGGCTGTGCATACACATCGGGGTTACTGTTCTCCTATGAAATGAACAAAATTTGTGCTAAAAATTATTCATTTGTCCGAAGAATTCACTTATTTCAATGAAAATACGACTTTTGTAAAAAAATTGAAATTCTTCCCTAGAAGCCATGGCAGCAACAACTAACCCTATTTCGGTTAATGTAAATAAATAACACAAGTCCCTATGACGTGCACAGCCACATCTAGCGCAGGGATCAGAATCTTGAGACAGAGGAGACCATTCTCTATCATGTGAGGTCTTCAGTTTTAAGATATCTTTATTATTTAGCGAGTTATGAGCCTTTAAAATTTGATTCGAAGAAAAAGTCACAACAGATTTTAAACCAAATAAATTCCTAGTCAATATATTATTAACTTACTCCCTAAATACAAATAAAATATTGCTACGTATCTAAAAATTGTAGACCTTTATTGGAGACAAAATTAACGATTCCAACAGCTCAACTGTGCTTGAAAACAATTGTCAATTTCCAATAATGTATTGAACTGAGGGGGAGGGGGTTGTGTTTGGTGCAATATTGATTTATTGACGTCTATAATAATCAAATATTAACAATTACACTGTGCGACATAAAATTTAGTTGATTTATTTTTTCCACAGATTTCAGTCAATTTAGGACGAGAATTATGAATTTGAATGCCATTTTACAGACAAAACCATACTTTTGAGTAATTTGTATTCTAAATTTTAGAAAGCATTTCCTTTGTTCAGTTGTCTACGACTATACGTAGCATTGGGACATTGAATTTAAACCTTCCCTGCTACTCATTTCCAAGAATAACCTCATTTTCACTAATTTGATGTGTCACATTGGGTGTCACAATAAGGAAAGAATTTTTTGCTATACTTTCATACTCCTTGCATACTACATAACTCTGCACTGTGTTTATGAAAACATTATTCATGCTTTCTACTAAATGCAAGATCTGTGTGAATTCTTTCTGTTACATTTGTGAATATTGTATTCTGAAAAATCAAACCTTTGTAAATATAGTGGTGAGGTAAAACATATTCTGAAGCATATGAAGTATTTTTAGGAATATAGCGTTTATCAGGATATTGGATCTTGACACCCAAGCAATATATTTTTAGCTATTTGCAGATCAACAGCCTTTGCCATTTGCTATTCTCATGTTTGGCCTGAATTGAAAAACCAATATAGTGACAGTTGTTTTTATCTATGAATAAGTGGTTTTCTCATATATACTACAATCAACACAACTCTTGAGCCTGCACTTCACAGGATTGACCTCGAACACATAAGTGTCCTGATTGCATCGTATGTATGTCTAATCTACAAAAAATCTTCAAGGAACAAGTGAGCCAATCGAAATAAATTCTCAGGATCCCCATTATTCTTGTTATATCGAAGAGAGGGAATTTTGTCAGGAATGTCTACAAAACTTCATTTTCATAAGTGTCAATTGAATGCTTTTCCTGAAAATTTACACTAACTATTCAAGAGACTCATTTAGGAGTGTGTATATGTTTAGAATATATTGAAATCTGCGGGAAATGATACTTTGGGAGCATAGTTTGGCCTATATAACTTCTGTAGGTTCACATAAATGAAAACAATCCATTTATTAGTAATTTACTCAGTAAAGAAAAGTTTGTTGTAAAGCTAAGAGTCTTAAAAGAATCTCAATTAAGGGTAATTTGAAAACGATCCAACTTAGACTATATTTTGGCCTCATGGCTTTTGGATAAATACGAAACATTTGCATATATTAAAATCAAAATACAATTAGATGCTTGTGAAGAATTATAAAAGTAATTTGAGGATTTTTGGTGTCTCCATCAGAATACAATTTCATGATAATTCCTAAAGTATCATTTCTACTAAAAAAAATGACCTCAAATTCGTTTTTAGCAACATCAAATTGACCAGAAACACCGAAAAAGTACTCAATTAAGAAAAAAATATTTTTTATCACACAGTGTTATTAGATATATTAACTGAAAATAACAGATTAAACTGAAACTAAAATATTTAAACTGAAATAACTTCAAACTAAGATTTTAAAAAGGGGAAATAACATGTAGCTGTATATCCATCAAAATATCCCTTATTCCTCAATTCACTACATTTTGTTACACCAGTAAAACAAAGTGAAGCAGAAGATTTAGTTCATAGCACCAACTAGAAATAAATTTTAAGAAAAGCAAATTTATACTAATAGAATGATAGTAAACGTCATTCATTATGGTTGACGGCCAAAATGAAATGCGGTACATCGTGCGCATTATGGCGATTGCAAATTGTACTTATTCATTCTTTCAAAAACTAGTGTCCAAAAGTGTTTCGGATGTTAAACACCAATAGCTATAGCAGGTAGAAAGATGAAAAAATTGTTTCAAGGTGAATATATATATACATATATACGTATTTGACGATAAATAATTTGGTGATGTGTATATCTGGTGCTAAATTAAATGTATATATTTAGCGCCAATTATAACGTAATACCCAGAAATTTTTTTCACTCAAATATATTCTAAATTTTCTATGTGCGCATTAGCTACAATATCTTTACTTAAAAAATATAGGGTTGATAAAAAACTACTTTCTTCATACCAATTGATGACTGGTACAAACTATAATGGAAAAATTAAGAAATCGTGCTAAATAGTATTCAGCACTATTTGCAAAGGCTATATATATATATATATATATGTAAATATAACATATTCCCCTAAATCATGGCGCAGTTACCAAAGAATAGACGGTTTGATTACTAAAGTAAACAAAAAAAGTGCAAGAATGCTATAAACATTCAAAGTGTGAGAAAAAAACTGAATACAATCGCATCTTAATGTAGACATTCAGAATTGTGAGATGACTAAATATTTTTTTACATTCTTGTAATTTTCATTTTATTTTAAATCATAAACGCTGTATACTTGATGCGAGTACGAAATGCTGTGATTGTGAAGCCAAAGTAGAAATCAGGAAAAATGATCAATGAAATTTATAGACAATCTAAATTTATGTGACGCAAACAGAAAAATGAAAGCAATTAGTACACAAAAAAGTAATTAATGCTTATTAAATAGAACTACACCACAATAAAGTTGAAAGTCTACAATGAATGAAATCAATAAAAGAAATTACATGTGCAAATATGTTAATAAAATACAGCCGACTTCATTCTCGACTTCAATAAAAAACCTGACCTTGACGTCATTAAAAACCCAATTTTAATAGCGTTTCTGATAACCATGAATTTTTAGGTGATAGTTAAAAAAGCAATTAGCAACATCAATTGCACAAAACATGCATAGTTGAGAATCTATAATAAAAAAACAGAAAATGTTATACATTATATGGCATATAATGACATCATTGAATTTTGATAGAGTATTTGAAAAATAGAACAGAAAACCATCTCACTGTAAGAACTAAACACTTTTATTGCAATTAATGGAATTCCAAATTTTAGTGTGCATTACAAAATGTAACTATCTACAAAATGTACAAAATTAACTCTCCAGAAATACGTGAAAGACACAATACTTAAGTGAAATAAAAAAATTACCAATACGGTCGCTCCTGATCTATTGATATATTTTCACGCCAGTATGAAAACAATGTGGGGTCTTTGCTTTCGCCTGAGGGAGAAGCAATCGCTTGCCTTTGGTGTGGTGATAAAACTGGCAGCAGGCAGTTAATGATAAAATTGTTACCAAAGTTGTTATCCCAGAATTCGGCATCATTAACAGAGAAACAAATGCAAAATTCAATAGACTGCCTGACACCGTTTGGTATTTCAAACTCGAAACGGAAGGTGTCGTAAGAACTGTGGCCGCTACTGTTCATGGTAAGAAAATAGGCAGGAAAATCACGCGAAGTCCTCCAGGAATCAAAACTACAACGAATAAATACCCGCTTTTCAAAGCCAATGTTTTTCACTTTAATCGTCCCGCTAACAGTATTGGGATTTTTAAAGAAAATACTGTCCAAACTGACGTTTGTTTGGTTTAGCTTTTCGACAAAAGCCGCAAAGTCTTGCGATGGCTGTGGGAATCCGAATTCAAAATTGAACTGCTGTTCAGTTATTGAAAACTCGCGTTCAATAGATTTGAAGGAAAGCATAATTTCTTCGTTGTGATTAAATTCTTTAGATGTAACTAGACGTTGACCAACAGAGTCAGCAAAATATACTCTTTTTGAGTGACCATTATTGTCTGAGTTCGAGTGAGAAAGTTTAAGAATTCCAAAGCGTGGTTTTATTGCATTAGATGAATCAGTGAAATTGTCATCTTCTAGGATAAACCCCTCTGAAAAATCATTACACAAGGTCTCATCAACAAAGTTATCGATTTCGTTGGACCCAGAAAGGGGAGGATTTAGTTCGGTGTGTGTGATGCTGCTGAGGTATCTATGAAAACTTGAACATGCTGTTAAACCAATGTTTGGTGAGGTTGATAGAAGGGATGGCGAGGAGGAAATTTCGAATCCCCTATCAAATACTTGCTCCATTGAATGAGACAATCTTGGCCAAGGTGAAACAACGGTCATATCAAGACACTGAAATTTGTTGATTCTGGAAGACGACCGTCATTAGACGACCACGTTACGGCTAAAATACATTTCACTATACTTATGTTAACGTTAGAAACAAATAGAATTTATTTAACTTAACGTCTTTAACATTAGTGTGGATATAATAATCATTTTTTTTGGTTTTGCCTTGCACTCGAATACAATCATTGCAAGTCTACTACAATAAAACAATAAAAGTATAACTTAAAGAGGTGAAATAACAACATTTTTGAGATAATGACTTAATGAATTCCGATCTTACGGGTATCGAGGCACACCTCAGATGAAAATTTAACCCTTTAAGAGTCAGATATTTTCAGGGCGTTATAAATTGACTAACACGGAACGCCCCATGGTCAACAAAAACATTCTTTGATTCCTGTATTAAAACTACAATTTAAATTTTTAGGAAAATGTTGTTGCCACTGCCAAGTAAACTGTAAGACCAGAATTCATTTATAATTAAATTTTGTACTTAGCATGCGATATTCAAAAAACATTTTACAAATAGTGAATTAGTTCTTCAAAAAGAAGCTGTTGACAAAAAGCAGCAGGAAATGAGGAAGTCATTCAATTACGAAAAGTATTTACAGATATAAATTAAACAACCGCTCATCACAATAAGCGCTTCTTGATTGAGTTTTGGGAAAATAAATATGGCGGCAGCAATCAAGCAAAACAGGTTTCAAAAATCAGTTATTAAAATTTCGAAAATGGAACTTTTAAACATATGACAAAACGTGTTAATTGAAAAATTTGCAGACTGCATCTAAATTACTGCATTCATGTCATTTAAATAATAATATATTGACAAGGCAAATAGAAACTTTAAACAACAAGTAGTTAAGACATTTGAAGTTCACAGTATACTACTTTTTGGCATGAGCATTTAATAAAGAATATAGTATCTCAATAAATTTTCTGCAACTTCTAGAATTCAAATTTGCTCAGTAAATTAGGAATATGTTGAAATGTAAACAAAAATTGAGAAAAGTACTAGAAAACTAAACCATAAATACGCAAATAGTTTGTCAAAAAATAATTTGTGATTTTGCAGTGGATTTAATAATTCTGTTTTGTAAGTGATGTTCCAAATTTGGGGTCATTCATAAATTAGATCTATACTACATTCATAAAATTCCCAAAAAAAATAAAAAAAGAAAACGTAAAAAAGCTCAAATCTTCATTAAAATAGCAAATCTCTAATTAAATTAAATCTCTAATTAAAATTAAATTCAATAAAAAATAATATTCACAAAAACATCTTACCGACTAATGGCAAAGATAAGCTTTGTTACAGTGATAGACAAATTGTCAATAAATTTAAATACCTATAATAGTTTAGCAATCAAGTGATAGATAACTCAAATTAAACTCAGTTCAGGCAACGTACGAAAAATAATTGACGATAGAAATTATTTCTTTTAAGTCAACGTAACCTATTACGTAAGCACGAGTCATATGATGGAAAAGCTGCGTAATAAGCAGAAATTCAATTGGGAAATTCACAATGGCAGGTGAGCAAAACGTCGGGGAATTCAAATGTTATCACAAAAACACCGTATCACTTTACAATTCATAAATTATTGAAATCACTCTTACAACAGGACTAACAATTTAAGTTAAATGCAACACTTTAAATTTACTATCCTGTAAATTAGGCGCAAACAAATTTTAGAGACAAAAAATTGTTGGGAAAAGTAATATTCTATAAATTGCTAATAGATAAATTAACACAAATCAAAATTCAAACATTAAATTGATCTGGTTGCTCATAGCTGGATCGAATTTGTAAAAGCAAAGTTGCATAAATGCAGGTATGCATTCAAATCTTTGACCTTGAACTCAGATTTTAATCGAGTTCTAACACTCACAGTTTATTATTTTAAAATACAAAGCACAAAAATATTAATCAACAAAAATTACATGGGCACAACTGGATGAGTAACATAAAAATCTTATTGGTATGAATGCCACGGAAAAAACATTATACATATACAAATACAATTAGATAGGGTATTTTCAATGCTTTCCAAAAATTTATAATTTTAATCTTTGTATAAATTTATATTGCATTAAAATACAATAAAGCCAATATTAAGAATACTTCATGCAATTGCATGTGCAGGGTGGGCCAAAAGTCATTCACCAATTTGAATTTGAAATAACTTATGTATTTTAGCAGTTATATTTACGACATTTTTTGTTTTAATAGTCAAGGTGATGGAAATTGATTGGCTAATAAAAATTTAATTTTAGCATACTTGAGAAACTTGTATTCTTAAAGAAAAATAACATCCTATGTCTTCTATTAGGTTCATTTTCAGCAAGTTCTCACTGTATTAGTTGTAATTTGTATGAATAAAAAACTTTCCATAGCTCTTGTTTTTGGGTGGAAGACGTTGGATAAATTTCAATATTTTCATGTATTATTTCTTTGTTTTTATCTGTATAAACTGTTTAATGTCTTCCGAAACCTGCGGCAGATCACTCACGGCTACTTGACCCGCAAATTTTTTAAACATGCCCTTAATTAAATTCCTACTAGCTAGAAGCATATTTCACATAAAAATTCATTTGATAATCTCATTGGGATTGATATATTAAGGTTCGATTTTGACAGTAAAAGTATAAAATTTGTATGTTGCACAACTGGAATTTCTCTATAATAAGCTTTCATGATTTGAAAAAAATAAAGCATATTCAAACAAAAAAATTAAAACATAAAAAAATATTGAAAAATAAATAGGTTCACTTGGGTGTCTTTTGCCCACTGTGAATATTAATACGCTATTTCAATACATTTTCATTGCTGCTTAGAAGCTTTACTTTTTACTAGTTATGTTGCCTGGAAATAAAATCACTGGTTAGTGTTCCAAAACTAAAAATGAATAAATCTTAAATGTAGAAATGGAATGTCGTAGCATGTTGACGTACACAAAACATTGGTAACAAAAAGGTCGGAAATTTCATACTAATATTGAAGTTTGCAAGTTAAACTGTATTATCTTAATCACCTGATAACCACATGCCAATCAATATATTGATATTACATATTAATGACAATTTCTCAGAGAAATAACTTTTCTCAACTTACAATTTGAAATTATTTACTATTAAACACTTATAACCGAAATTAACCAAAACCAATTTTTTCAAAATAGCTAAAATTTAAATGCATGGTCAAACTAGAAGTATTGATCTAAGTTAAAGAACATTAAGAAACACAAATTTGCTTAAAATTAAATAAATATAATTACATAATTAACTTTCGTTCAATCTATATACAATATAACAATATACTCGTGCAAGCCAATTTGCAAACTCAAATTATCTGATTATTCATTAATTAATAATTGAATACAAGCTGATTATTGTTAATTAAATATAATTAATAGAGTCAAAGCAATATATTTGCTAAAAAGTTACAATTAGAGAACTAAATATATATGCATAATATATAATAATAATAAATGTGTGTGTGCCTATGTATGTGGTGAGCTCCGTATAAGCAATCGGCAAATATGTTTAGCATGCTTGTTCCCCCAATTATGTTTTGTCGGTGTAATCAATATAATGTAGAATACCAAAAAAACTGATTTGCGAATGCAATATGCCACGTTTTACAAAAACATCTAAAAACATAAGATCCCTAATCAAATTAAAATAACCATTAGAAAACAAATACCATGTGAAAAACATTTTCTGCGTTGCTTGAGAGCATGCAACCAATTAGCAATAATGAGATATTGTTATAGGTAACATTCAATTTCCTTTTATTTATACAATTGATAAACAGCACGACTATGTTGTGTAGAAACCATATGTACAATTCTTTTTGGTTTCGCTTGATATCTGGTAAGGTGCAACTTGCCACTTTAGTATATTACAAAATCATGCAGTTCTAAATTTTAGGAAGGAGGAATTTGTTATTAAAATTTGTCGGATGTAGAAATTGAATTGCACAAGAATGAATTCCGAGAATATAGATAAAAGTAGATTAATTCGAAAAAGAGCTGAATTTTGACCACATGGAAGACAGAAACACATTAAAAAACAGTAAATACATACTTAAGTAAAAAATATTTAGGACATCAATTTTGACGACTTCTTCATTCAATGTGTATAACTACTATAAATAGATACATTTTCATAGTCCAATTTGATTTCGTTTATCAAAGAATCATTATGGTGGAGCATAAATAACGCTTACTCTATTAATTAACACTAGAAGCGCCAAACCCGGCAATTGACGATTTTGAAAATTTAAATAATAATAATTTTTTTGTAGAAGTGGTTTTTCAAAGTTAAATTTGTTACTTAAGCTAAAGATATTTTCAGAATACACTATTATTAAAAAAATTTATATTATTATACCTTGCTATACAAGTGGTTTCTACGTATTAACTGAAAACAATACTCTGAAAAAATCTTAGCCTTATATTTTTGCTGCATGTTTTTAATATTTGGTGCAATATATGAACATAATTACGATTAGTCGACCAAGTTGATAAAGATACATCTATATTGCAATTTTTATTGAGAAACAGTTGATACATATGACAGCCTGCCACTTCTCACAAACAGATTTACTGCAAATTCTGCACAAATTCACAGTTCCATTCTTTTCACAATGAACATTAATCTGACAAGTGACTCGCTTTTGGAGCCAAAAGAGCACTGAGTAGTCTAAATATCAATGTCTTTCCTGAGCTCTTTGGACAATTGTTGCAGAAATGTGCGTCTACTGATATCAGAATGTGTTTGTGTTTTATACAGCATGCGTTCACTCCAGCAATATCCAAAATATTAGAAAAAACGGCCAAGGACCAGCGTCTACTGGCCAATTTTGTCGACACATACTGTCTAGTAGATCAACTGCATATTTATTATTATAACATAATACACTTTCAGGCTTCTTACCATCTTGATAAACAGCACGACTATGCTTTTTAGAAAGTATATGTACAACTCTTTTTGGTTTCGACTGATATCTGGTAAGGTGCAACTTGCCACTTTGGTACATTACAAAATCATGCAGTTCTAAATTTTAGGGAGAAGGAAGTTCGCGACGATTTGAACGCACGGTTCAAACTATTGTTGTTGAATAGAAGTAAAAAAATTATCAATACTTACTTTCTATCCTTTGTTGTTCAGAGGTTCCATAAGTGTTTGCACAACATGTGTACCAAATGACACATGTCTGTTCTCATCTTTTCCAAGATAGGGCTTGATATTGATACTCTGATGAAACATTAGCTAATATCACAAATTTATCCGACGTTGCGGGCATATATTGAGTAAAACGGCAGCATGTTTTAGTCGGAAGTAATTGTTCATCAATAGTCAGGAATGATGATGGTTGGTAGAAACGTTGAGAATTGGCTACAAAGCTATCTAAAATAGTTTAAATTAGACAAAACTTGTCCTGTTGCAGATTTCTACGGCGTTCTTGAAGACGATCAAATCTGAGAAACCTTTTTATCTCTCTCATTTTTGGCGGGACAGTGTCTTGTTGAACATGGAAACTCCATACATCGTTGACAATAGTTTTTGAATTGATAATTTTGTCGATATGTAATTCGTTTTAGGTACAATAATACCACGAAGTTTTCTAGTTCATCTCTTGTTAGATTCCTCTCATTAACAAAAAGCATTTGCACAATCAACAATAAAATTCAGCATCAAATTATCAAAAAGAAGATTTCATGCGTCTAATGGAGTTATGATGCCAGCAAAAACTAGTGTTACAGCTTCAGCCTGGCTATTATATTTTTTCGTTGCATTCTGCCAAGTCTAGCTCCCTGTGTATTTTCAACTATTGTCCATTCAGTTCAATCTCGCTATCGAAGTGAATTATTTTCATTGTCAATCTCTTCGTGACTGCTATTTGACAAGAGGTCTAAATCTTCATCACTGCTGCTTGATGAAATATCATGTAATAGCTGTTCATCATTATTCTCCTCTACCTCTTCTAAATCTTGATCAGTGTCATCTGCAGATTCATCACTTGGAAGATTTATCATTGTTTGCAGGAAACGTTGCGCGACATTTGTTGAGACATTACAATTGATACTGGTATGTAACACCTTTGCAGCAATTCTATTAAATGAAATTAGAGTATATTTAGTAATCCATAATAATTGGGTACAATTAGTTACGAAAGTCTTGCTACAAAATATTCGCACCTTTTTGAAATATTTACACAAACTATTCACACACTTATTATTATTATTTTAATAGGATAATACAATCTGTGCACATGAAGATTTACATGAATTTATGTTTTAAATATCATTTATAATGTTACTAAGGTTTTGAGTATATTTGTAGTAATTTACAAAACGTAATATAGAAATTGTCAATTGACGAATTTTGGAGTTTTAGGTATATTAAAAGTCTGGCGCTTCTAGTTTTAACCTGGATAAACCTAGTTCAATTAATAAAAATCGAAACATTTAAACATGTTAATTTAAATTGAAATAAACATTAGACTGGATTTTCTAGATATATTTCAAATAAGCATTTAGGAGAAAAGCATACAATGCAATTGATCAAATTCAAAATCGATGAATAATAAGTATACACAATGTAGTAAGTTGACGTATCAATTTGACCAAATTTAAATGAATTTACCATTACTTATGAAGGAGCTAAATGAGACAGGAAGTACAGATTGCAAACAAACAAATAGTTTACCTGGAATATAAATAAAACATGCAAGAGTCAACAAACATAATGACAGACCGTTTACTTCCTGTAATAATATTTTACAAGAAAATCTTAAAAATAAACAAATAAGGGTTAATATGCCATTTTTGAAAAATTAAAATAGAAATAATGCTCTATGCGGTAACGACACACTGCTAAAAGAGGGCATAATAGTAATATAACTAAAAAAAATTTATGCAGTCGAGCATCAATCTAAACAAAAATTAGAATACTATTTCCTCAAATTATATCCCATTACGAATTCTCTGACTAATAAGTGTATGTGTTTACCCCAGCCTTAAAAAGTTGTACCATTCTCAGGCACTTAATGAGTAAGATTCATACAAGCTGAAATGTAAATCACGTTGTAATTAGAAGAGAACCCTTGCTCCAATTAGCATTGTTCAGGATTCCCCTGAGTTTGAAATGTAACAATATTTAGTGAATCGAAAGAAATAATATACTAATATTGAAAACTCCAAAATACATCTAGAGGATTGCACTAAATAGCTGCTCTAAGCAAGAATTTTATTTTTTTAGAAAACCCCTGTAATATGGTATTGCAAAAAATGACTACTCATAAAAAATTCCTAAAACACATTTAACATTAGAAAAACAACCTGCTCAACTAACAAACTTCAAATGAACATAGCTACAATTGGTAGGAAATAACTTCATTAAGAACTGCAGATAAAGCAGAATTAAATCAAAAAAGTTTTCATTTCAAGATCCATTTAAGTTTAGGTCTCTTGCAATATACAATAATTCTTTACAATGGAAAATGTTACAAAAACTATTTTTGAAATACTTTGTTTTTATTAAAATGTTTTCCAAATATTCAAAGTCATTGTTAAATTATGAATACAATGTGCATTCAAGTTATCACTAGAAAAAAATTTTTAAATGTTTGTTTCTAAAAATTTATACATTTTGAATTTACCTTAAGTTATTTTTTGCCCCATTTACTATCATAATGAATTTTTTTATCATAGAGCGATTAATTTGAATATGCGAGTTTTAATAAAATGCACGCAAGATCAAATAAGCTTAAATAAACATAATTTAAATACTAGTAGTAAATTTTAATAACGTTTATATTGACTATCTAGAAATCTGCAAAATCTAAAATGTATTAATCGTAGAAATAGTTAATAGATTTAACATTTGCATCTAATTGGATATAGTATTCAAGTAATATTGAAAAAAAATACATATTTCAAACTAAGGTTCTGCACAGCTACTAACGAAACAACGTATATCTACTAGACAGACCAAATAGCTTTAAAATATAAACTCCAAATAGTTGTCAACACTAACAATACTTTAAATCAGGATTAACAAGATAGACAAGAAACAGATCTACGAAAATCATAGGAACTAGTTTTAATAAAGTTACTTTCTATCTTGCTACGTTCAATTTTACAGAATGGCATCTTTTAAATTTAAAAACTAAGGTTAAATGTCTCTTTTAAAAAAACTTGGATTAAATCGACAAAATGTAAGCCTGCAAATATTGGAAGTTGGTAATTTTTTTAAATATTTATTACTTTAAACCAACACTTATTTTCTTAGGGTCAAAATAGCAAACCTTTTTTTGGAAATCTGGACGAAAAATCAATACTATTTGCATTAAGGACAGTGATGTCACTGTAAATTTGGGGGGCCAACAAAAATGTCAATACAGTGCCTCCAAATTTATGAATTAAATTTTCAGTTTTGTACCTGCATAAATTTGGGAATCAAATGTTGTCAAATATTCTCTATTAAAGATTGTTTCTATTTGTGGGTACCAATTTTTGCTATTTTTACATATTTTCCTTTTACCAAACTTGGGGTCTCATATTATCAAAATTGTGTTGCCATTTGAGGGATATCAGGAGATAGAGAGGCCACACTTACAAAATTATTAATGGTGGATCAAGTGTAAGATAAGTAGATCAAAGGAAGTCTTGCTTCCAGCCAAAATTTAAGACATTGCAGAATGATGTTCAGCAATGTATATAATGCAACTGAGTGTTGATTTAACAGACCCAACTACAAATTGTATGATGCTATTTCACCAGTGCAGTAACAAATTTATTTGACTACAGATTGAATCATTGTTATAAAAGGGGATGTTGCCCTCTTGATGTATATTAATTAATTTAGAACAGTGGTGTCTTGTTTATCAAAGTACTTAGGCAAATCAACATANACACTAACAATACTTTAAATCAGGATTAACAAGATAGACAAGAAACAGATCTACGAAAATCATAGGAACTAGTTTTAATAAAGTTACTTTCTATCTTGCTACGTTCAATTTTACAGAATGGCATCTTTTAAATTTAAAAACTAAGGTTAAATGTCTCTTTTAAAAAAACTTGGATTAAATCGACAAAATGTAAGCCTGCAAATATTGGAAGTTGGTAATTTTTTTAAATATTTATTACTTTAAACCAACACTTATTTTCTTAGGGTCAAAATAGCAAACCTTTTTTTGGAAATCTGGATGAAAAATCAATACTATTTGCATTAAGGACAGTGATGTCACTGTAAATTTGGGGGGCCAACAAAAATGTCAATACAGTGCCTCCAAATTTATGAATTAAATTTTCAGTTTTGTACCTGCATAAATTTGGGAATCAAATGTTGTCAAATATTCTCTATTAAAGATTGTTTCTATTTGTGGGTACCAATTTTTGCTATTTTTACATATTTTCCTTTTACCAAACTTGGGGTCTCATATTATCAAAATTGTGTTGCCATTTGAGGGATATCAGGAGATAGAGAGGCCACACTTACAAAATTATTAATGGTGGATCAAGTGTAAGATAAGTAGATCAAAGGAAGTCTTGCTTCCAGCCAAAATTTAAGACATTGCAGAATGATGTTCAGCAATGTATATAATGCAACTGAGTGTTGATTTAACAGACCCAACTACAAATTGTATGATGCTATTTCACCAGTGCAGTAACAAATTTATTTGACTACAGATTGAATCATTGTTATAAAAGGGGATGTTGCCCTCTTGATGTATATTAATTAATTTAGAACAGTGGTGTCTTGTTTATCAAAGTACTTAGGCAAATCAACATATAGAGCTTCAATATCTTATTCATGCAATAAAGCTACTGTAGATTTCATGTAGCAAACAAATGTGCTGAATGGCTGAAGAAATATCTTTGTGAAGCCTGATTTACTTGATTACCAGTTTCAGTTAATAGAGTTATGAAATTTTCATTGTAACAAAAAATGATTTAGAGATGCAGCACTATGCTTTGATTTTATGTAAAATAATTCATGGATGCATTATGCTTTCTGTGATTGGGATTAAGCTAATTACATATGTGTTGTAAAGCTGTTTTCCTGAAATCTGCCATGCCTAAATCTCTGAAAGTGTTAATATATCTCAGGATGCCACTTTTCCATCTCTCTCTCCCCTTCTGTGAAACTCCATTATCTAGTGTCTCCAGTACCACCTATGTGAAATTCTGTCATCTCATTGCTAAGTTTGTTTTACTTATCTTTCCATTCTGGTTGGCAGGCCTGTTTTTGGCATGAAGCTTCTTGCCTGTAACAACAATGTCTTGCTAAGCAACATTATTTAGTAATGTTTCTTGAAAAATATATTTTTGCCCATTACTGTGTCAATATTTAAGCTATAGCTCTGCAATTTTGTATACCTTTTAGAATCCTGAGCATGTCAAATACTGCCCTCTAGCGGGAAAATAATTTTGCTGTCATTGATGATATGAGGAGTGACCTCATGAAAATATTGGCAATAGAATTTGAAAGTTAAAATTTTTTGGAATTCCTATAATATTAGAAAATTATAAAAATTTTTAATTAGGCTGAAATTGTATATCTTTTTACCATTTACTTGAAAAGAACCTTTTTGAAAAAAATTTATCATTTCTTAACTCTAGTAATCTGAAATTTGAAAAGAATTGTTTGAAAATTCATGGTAAACATTGCTCATAGCAGCAATGTTCTTTTTCTAAGAAAACTTTTTTTGAAAACCTTGTTGGCCATAAGATATTGTATCTTAAGTTTAAAAGGCCATAGCAGCAAAAGCATTAGAGATATCAAAGATCCACTTGAAGTTACAAAAAAAAATGTATTTTTCTTCTGCATATCCATACCTATTTCAGACAACATTCCTGATCTTTATAAACAATTATTAAACTTACAATTTCATTCTAAAGTATATGGTAGTGCACTCCATCTGCAAAGCTTAGATTAAAATGTTGGCTTAGTGTCACTTCAACCAGTTTGACCTCACAAAATAAATTTTAATTACATAGAAAATATTTGAATGAAAAGAAACTTTTTTCTTTGTGGGTGATCTATTTAATTTCTTTTAAGTCATTGAAATTGGTTTATTATTTTACAAATGTTAAATACATTTAAAATCCTTATTTTGAAGTCATTGTCATAATAGCCTAGCAACAATTAATGGAGTCAGCTCCTTCATAAGACCACTGCACTTGAGCAGCTAATACTTAAACATCTTACTCAAGAAGGACTGAGAATCTGGAAAAATCTTTAAACATTTGCTAGATTTACCATTTAAGACACTTCTGCAGTAATATTAGAATGTCTTGCAACAATGAGTTGGAGTCAGCTATCTCATGCAACCCCTGCTCTTAAGCAGTTAAACCCAATCAAATGGAGATGTTAATGCAATCTCAACTTATTCATTGTAGAACTAAGGAAGTAACTAACATTGCTATTTTAGTTGTGAGGGTAAAGATATAAGAACATTAGTAACCAAAGGTATAACATAATAATTACCAAATAACCTAAAGATCACAATACAAATAAGGAAGCAACTAACATTACTATTTTAGCTGTGAGGCTAAAGATATAATAACATTAGTAACCAAAGGTATAGCATAATAATTACCTAAAGATCACAATACAACTAAGTAAGCAACTAACATTGCTATTTTAGCTGTGATGCTAAAGATATAATAACATAATAATAAGGTAAAGGGTTCTTCTTTTACAATTAAAACATTCATTAAAAATTTAAAAAACACTCAAAAATGTTAGTGAAGTGAGGCTTTTGAAAGTGTCTTTCAAATTACATTTACCACTTGATCTTCTTACTGCTCAATACCTCAAAAATCCCCTATAAATTGTTTCCCATTACCATCCTTTCTAAACCCCAAGCAGCAAACACTTCTCCAATACTGCTGTTAGTCTCTCATAAATACTTGTGAACTTTTTTGCTAATACCCATGTACCTCATCTCTGGTTAGCACCATCCACTTTGCCTATACAGTGATAATTTTATCCATGTTGAGCATATCTATGCGAAGTTTGAGGCTTTTAGCCCCAACAGCTGATTTTCTGTTGGTAACTTTAGGAATTTCTGCTGTGAAGTTCTACTTGACCCACTATTCCTATGGGATTTGGTTGTTTCAATGCTCAGGAAATTAAAATTTCGTCAGACTTGGTACCAGAATGGGACTGAGACCCTAAAAGAAGAACGTGAAGCCTCAGATTCCAAAAATTTTTTCATGAATTTTTCAAAATTCCTTTTCCAAATGAAATGTATCCCATGAAATCACAAGTAAACATGATGGGCTAAGAATATTTACTTTTTATGCATGTGGGGCCAATAATTTAGATGAAATTTGGCCTTGTACCAATAATGTATGGTCCTTTCAGACCCTTTGTGCAGAGAGGTCATTATCAAAATTTGGTTGTACAAGTGGTTCAATGTCCACAGTGGTCAGTATAACTATATATATATATATATATATATATATTTGAAGTTTTCAGAACAGTTTTTTAATTTGAATTCAATTTCTTTTCCACTTAGGATATGACCTGGATTATTTTCTATGTCACCAGAAATGATTAATTTTAAAAGAAAAAAATACCTAATAATTTGTTTATAAATCAATGTACTGAATTTGGTAGTACACATGTAGTATTTAAGATGTGAGTGCTTTCTGTGTTGTGTTTGAATGTGAGCATGTATATAATATATAGTTACATTTTGAAAAGCAAAGTATATAACTAAATAATAAATAAAAAAATTTGCTCAATTCCATTTTGAGAAAGATGTATGCCATCACGGGCTGAGAGGCTACTGTTGACAGCTCTTCATGACAATAAGAATTTATTGAAGACAGGGATGACGTTGAAGTTCTTGCAGAGATGCGTGATAGGACTTCATTGAATTCAGGAATGATGTGATTTCATTGTAAGAGTCAATGTTTGTAGACAGGAGTGATTTCTAAGAAGTAGATGAAGCATGGTGAGAATTTGAGATGAATCATTTCAACTAGATGATTGATATTGGATTTAAAGGTTTGAACACCTGTGGAATGTATGGCATCAATTAGACCAATATTGAGGATAACAGAATTGATGTGAACTTTCAGATATTGTGAGATATTTTCAGCAAGAAGCCTAGAGTTCTGACCCTGATAAAAATGGATTGAAGTGGTTTGATTATGTAAAGGATTATGTGAGTGGACATATTTTAGAATGCTGTTTCCAATGATTAGTGATGATGTGCCAGGCTTGATAGATTTCACTTGTCTTTGGGGGTGAGAATTTCGTGCTTCATTAGATTTTTTTAGGAGACTAGGCTAATTTTTGAAAGAGACATAGCAATGTTCAAAGGAGAATCAGATATTTGTATAGAACATGATGTATTGATTGAATTAGCTGATTTTGTAGGAGAAGACTTGGTAAATCATTAGAGATGGGTATCAATGAACATTTGAAAGGGAGCAGAAGAACTTCAGCAGTGTTTTCTTTGTTAAGCAGACTGAACATTTGATGAATTGGCATTTTCTTTTTATCTTTTATTAAAGATAATGCTGTATCAAGGATAGGTGCTTCAGTGAATAGCTTATCACATATCACTTTACAAGTGAGAGAGAAACCTGACCATCTTTGATTGGAACAGACATAATAATAATAATAATAATAACAAAAATAATAATAATAATAAAGTGGCAATGATGAGGCAACAAAATAGAGAATATCAGGACAAGTAAGGCAGTATAGGACAGGTGCGTGGTAGGTAAGGGAAGAATATAGAAGCTGCAAGAGAAGAACCTAAACAGAGATTAGTTGCAGAAGCTGAGAAACTGAGAAAATATAGGGCAAGGGCAAAGCAGGCAAGCAACAATATGAAATTTGAAACCCAAGAAGGAAAATTCTACAAAGAACTAGATGTAGGAGAAAAGGCTACAGCTAGAGCTAGCGAGGATGCAGTAAGGTTCTAGAAGAATATATGGGGAAGTGAGGGACAAGGGATAGAGAGTGTGCAGATGCAGAAGAAATTCAGGCAAGAAGATGAAGTAATCACAAAAGCAAAGCTGAAGGAGGCTCTAAAGAAGATGAAGAACTGGAAGGCGCCAGGCAGAGATAAGAGACATGGGTATTGGCTGAAGAAGTTCACAAGAGTTCATGAGAGACTAGCAGTAGCATTGGAGGAGTGCATGGTGAGTGGTTTCTGATACTGAAGCACCCAAAGAAATGCAGTGAGGCCAATAACATGTCTGCCAACAATTTGGAAATTGCTAACTTCTGAGATCTTAAGTAGGCTGGCATGTTGCATAGAACAGAACAGATTGATACCAGAGGAGCAGAAGGGATGTCGCACAAAGACGAGAGGATTCAAAGATCATTTGTTGATGGACCAGGCAGTAGTTAGGGAATTGTAAAAGAAGGAAGACAAATTTAACAATGGCATATCACATAGGTGGCTATTGAGGACGCTACAGGCCAATGGCATTTCATGGAAATGGGATGAGTTTCTAGAGAGGGAGATGGGAAGGTGACAGATTGAGATACATAAGCATAGGTTGAGGTTTCAACAGGGCATATTCCAGGAAGACAGCTTAGCACCATTCTTTTTTTGTAGTTAGCTTAATCCCTATTACAGAAAAGTTAAAGGAGACAGTCATAGGTTATATGCTGAAGAAGAATTTTAGATCAGCAAGTAACCTATGTACATGGACAACTTGAAGATGTATGTTAGTTCAAGGAAGATGTTGCAGAAGCAAGTGGAGATAATGGAGAAGACAATTAGAGATTCTGGTTTAGAATTTGGATTAGTAAAGTGTGCGACAATGACAATAATCAGAGGCAAGTGCATAGATGGAGATGGTTTGTTTATGAGCTGTAGGGATAATATTGATAAAGTCAAAGAGGGGTACAAGTAAGTAGGTGTGATAGAGAAAGATAGAACAGATCATGAGGAAATGAGGACAAGGTTAAGAAAAAAAAACAAGAGGAGAGTAACGAAGGTACTACAGAAGTCAGCATTGAATGAACTGAATAGTATAAAAGCAATTAATACATGGGAGATACCAGTGTTGAGATATTTGGCAGGAAGAGTGAGTTAGGACAAGAATCAATTGAGAAAATTAGACAGGGAGACAAGGAATATACTAGCAGCAGAGAGAGCATTCAACTTAAATGGAAATGTAGATAGGTTGTACATGGCAAGGCATAAAGGAGGGAAAGGACTGACTGGCAAAGAGTA
>CABFPE010000436.1:418858-497194 GCA_900660155.1 Hofstenia miamia
AGAAACAAAGTACAAGTGTGGTCGTCAAAGAAATGTCCAAGACCAACAAAAGCGGTTCCAAAGTTCGACCAAAAAATTATGGTTTGAGGAGCACTTTCCTGTCGTGGGCTTTATTTGAAAATTTTAGACGGAAAAGCCACAATCGACAGTCAATAATATTGCCAAATTATAGCTGAATTTATGCCTTATGCTGATGCTTTATATGATGGATGATGGATACAACAACAGGGAGGAGCAACCCCGCACACGTCAGCAAAGACAAAAAATTGGTTTTCTGAAAATAATATCCAGTTTTTGCAATGGCCACCAAGTTCTGCTGATCTTTCTCCAATCGAAAACGTTTGGCAGATTGAAAAATGACGTTGAGAAGAAAAATCCGAAAAATATATCCGATTTAAAAGAAAAAATCCAAGAAAGTCAACACATTTCGATATCTGAAATGAAGTCCAATTTAATGAAATCAGTTTCAGTTCGTTTGAATGTTGTTATTTCTACAGGAAGAAAACAAATTAGACTTTGATGCTTTTTACTTATCCTCCTTTAATGTATCTTTATCATCTCTTCTTTCTTGAGTTATTATCATCAGTAGTTCAAAAGTAATATGCCTTTTTTCTAGTCTCATTTTTTTTGCAGCCAACTATATGCCCGCTTTGCCAATGGTTGTTTTAAAAGTTTTTTAAATATAAAGAAGTTCGCATGCTACTTGTTCCACGACTTTCATGTCGTTGTTGTGTACGAATTTTGCTTATATTTACTTTTATATGTTCGTAATTTATGCAGATATTTGATTGTTAATTGAATCTATTAACATTTGTTTTATAATTAACACGCATGCAGATTCGTAATAAACTCCGATGCATAGTAAATGTGTTTTGCAATTGATCACAGGTATGGTATTTGCAGATGTAATGCATTGTACGTATTGACCTGTTAAACATTCTATTTATTCTGTTTTGAGTGTTTACATGTATGTTCATAGTGCTTAACAGTATGCATGCATATGTAAAATGGCTAATACCCCATACTTGAAGAGTTCTCCTATTCATTGTTATTTTTCTTGTTTGTAGAAGATATTTTGTCATTACTGCCATTCTCTGCGTCTTCTGATGAAAGTCTTCTCAGAAGTTCATTATTTGATCGATCTGCATGCAGTAGTAGTTTAATACTCTCGTTTATATTATTAGTGGGAAGTTCTTCTAGAGTGCTTAATTTCATTAGGAGGGAAATTCGGAACTGCGTTTTTTCCTCATTCATGGTTAAATTTTTTGATATGATGTTTCTCTCCAAGTTTGCTGTTATCAGAATTGAACGAATACGTTTTTTAATGATGCTGTTTTCATGAGCGTATCACATTATTGACTATTACATAACAATACATATATAGCTAGCATGAAGACTGAAATGTATAGAACAGAACATGGTTCCTTATGGGACTCTTTATTAGTTAAGTAATCTGCGAAGACATGTCTGATTTTTAATAGAAACTATCTATAAACGTTCTTGTTCCTCAGTAAAGCCATAGCTGATTAACTTTGTATCTATGTCATAATTTAGGCTGCCAATGGCCTTACTTTAATCTATTAATGAGGCTCTTATGCATGTTTGTGTTAGTAAAAAAGAGTTAAATACTCATAGTACAGCATCGGAACTGTAAAGGCCTTTTCTAAGTCTAAATTGATTAGGAGCAGTGGCGCCATTTCAGAAAACACCTAAGGGGGGGGGCAAAAATTGTTACTTAATCTGTATTGCATTAAACATCACATAGATTTAATCCAGCAATTTTGTTGCTTTAGTGCAAACTGCGTACAAATACTTCTACTAGGCAGTAGGTATATAACCAACTTGATTTGTACTAACAAAAATGTTTTCGGGTCGGACTTTTTAACACGAAACCCGTAACCCATAGAGCCAACCCGTAACCTGTGATCCGTAATTTCTTATTTGGGTTAAAGTTTAACCGTATTGTTACAAGGCGTAACATTATCTTACAAAATATTGTCGCAGTAATAACTGATTAGCCATAATTATTTTAACAATAACACAACACGAAAGAGAAAATAACTTGTTAATTTTCTATTTTTACACGTATTTTGCTGAACAAAATGCTAATTATAACATCACATCATTGTAATACGTTTCCTTTATTTTGATTGACTACCACTAATACAGTAATACACACAGTGGGAATTGAAAATAATAATTTTGATTTTCTCTAACATTTGTTTTATAGTCTATATTACCTCTGTATATTTACTTAACATAATTCGATGCTGTTGCATATTTTCAATTAGGTTGATCTCTTGCAGCAATGTTTCATTGTTTCTACACACAATGTTAATTTTACTTAGGACATTTTTAAATGGTTTGCGCTCATGTGTCAGTTATAATGTATAAAATAATACATTCAGCACAGTGGGCAAAATTATCTAATGATATTGTGGAAAAGGTGCTGTTTTTGAGGTACAAAATCCCTGCTTTTTATCTAGATGTACCAGTCATCGCAAAGATACCGAACTAAATGAAGAAGAAGAAATTGACATTTTGTTTGATAATAATTAAAAAAATTTCGGTGTTTTTATATTTTGGGTATCAACCCGTAAATCAACCCGTAACCCGTACTTAATGATTCGTAACCCGTAAGATATTTACAACCCGTTACGGGTCCGACCCGAGAAAATGTTACAATAAAATGATTAATACGAAACATTATATCAAGACACTAAGTGAGAGGATATTATCGAGACTTTCTTTGGGTAAACATATATCATCATTTGTAAATTCAACAGTCTTTCATTAGACACTGTTGAACATAAATACATTTAACTTGTCTTAGAACTGAAATACATCTCTTATTGGATGCAGTGACTATAGGAAAAACGATCTTGAACAATTTCATTACCTCAGAAAAACCGACCTCAATTTCTGGTAAATTCCGAAGAGCCTCCACGATATCCAAATTGCTGTTGGTGATTCTTTTTAAATTATCTGATTGGCTCTTAAATGCATACCAGGCTCATAAATTCGTTCAGCCAGGGCTGCGTCTTTTGCACATGCACAGTACGAGTTTGTCTGTTTTGCTGCTACTACTTGCTTCAACCACTAAAATAGCATAAAACTATACCCACTCCAAATTTTCTAATATAAATGTAATAGAATGAATCTAATGAAGGCAAAGCAAAGTGTTATAATGATGAAGATTTTGGGAAGAAAATAAAGGTTATTAATGATTTTCTACCCTGGCCAATCAGTAGCAAACCATAGTAATTCACTTGCTGGCATGGGATTGTTCTTATGTTTGCGTTCTAAAGAATGGAAATTTGATTTCAAACCGAATCATGTATGAGTTTAATTGCCAGACCATTCGAACGGAAATTGCAATTTGGAGGAAAGGTTCATTCATATTTTAATGCACAACATAGTTTATTAAATTGAATTTGGCAAGTAATTGCAGCAAATCATGCATGAAATTATTCTCTTCCTTTTAACATTTTTGATATTTTGACCTTGTGTCTAGATTTAGAAGGGCCCATGGCCCCTATGCCCCCCTAAATGGCGTCACTGATTAGGAGAAAAAATATTTGTTTCTTTTCAGTAGTTGTCTATTTGATGACATAGAATTCCTTCGAAAATTTTTTAGCAGTGGATTGAAATTGGTTTGTAACTCGAACAGATTCTTTGCTCTGCTTTTTTACTTTTTTAAATACATAAGTTATATAATCCATTTTAAATATCTGTGGATAAATTTGAGGTGATTATTTTGGAATTTAATGCAAATTATAGGTGCTTATTATTATTATTTCATTACTTATCACAGCTTCATGGTGGTATCCCTCTAAGCTCGGGGAACTCATAAGTTCCCAAGGAGTCTGAGAGCTTTCCTCAGGACTTTAGCTGTTCCTAACAATGCTGCCTTCTGTGCTACCACTCCTCCCCACTTTGGTACTCCCAAATACTATGTCTGGCCTCCGTGCTTCTATCACCTTGATTGTCTGTATGTTGAAGTCCCACATTATCTTAACCTTCTCATTTTCTATGACGCCCTGTGGCTTGTGCTCATACCACTTGTCTCCTGCTTCTAACCCATGCTGCCTGCTCAAGCTCCAATGTACCATTCTGCGCCAACTTCTCATACCTGCTATCAGATGATCTACTGTCTCACACTCTTTCTTACATAGCCTACACTTAACACTTACTTCTACTTTTCTTGTTGCTCTCTTCTCTGTCACACATTTCTGTGTTCCTCTAGTATTCTCCATGCATTACCTTCTGCCTATACCTTGCTTGTCTCTCTGATTCCACTCTACTCTTGTATGGCTTCTTTCCTTCACTCTCAGTTCTTATCTTCCTTAACTCCTTAGTGACCTCCAGTTCGGGCCCCTTAGGTTGCTTTTCAACATATTCCTTTAGCCCTAGTGCTTCTGCTTCTATTGTTTACTCTTTGCTCAGCAGTCCTTTCCCTCCTTTATGCCTTGCCATGTACAGCCTATCTACATTTCCATTTAAGTTGAATGCTCTCTCTGCTGCTAGTATATTCCTTGTCTCCCTGTCTAATTTTCTCAATTGATTCTTGTTCCACCTAACTATTCCTGCCGAATATCTCAACACTGGTATCTCCCATGTATTAATTGCTTTTATACTATTCTGCCCATTCAATGCTGACTTCTGTAGTACCTTCNTTGTCTGTATGTTGAAGTCCCACAATATCTTAACCTTCTCATTTTCTATGACGCCCTTTGGCTTATGCTCATACCACTTGTCTCCTGCTTCTAACCCATGCTGCCTGCTCAAACTCCACTGTACCATTCTGAGCCAACTTCTCACACCCTGCTATCAGATGATCTACTGTCTCACACTCTTTCTTACATAGCCTACACTTAACACTTACTTCTACTCTTCTTGTTGCTCTCTTCTCTGTCACACATTTCTGTGTTCCTCTAGTATTCTCCATGCATTACCTTCTGCCTATACCTTGCTTGTCTCTCTGATTCCACTCTACTCTTGTATGGCTTCTTTCCTGCACTCTCAGTTCTTATCTTCCTTAAATCCTTAGTGACCTCCAGTACGGACCCCTTAGGTTGCTTTTCAACATATTCCTTTAGCCCTAGTGCTTCTGCTTCTATTGTTTCCTCTACGCTCATCAGTCCTTTCCCTCCTTTATGCCTTGCCATGTACAACCTATCCACATCTCCATTTAGGTTGAAAGCCCTCTCTGCTGCTAGTACCTTCCTTGTCTCTCTGTCTAGCTCCCTAAGTTCATTCTTGTTCCATCTAACTATTCCTGCCGAATATCTCAACACTGGTATCGCCCATGTATTAATTGCTTTTATACTATTCTGCCCATTCAATGCTGACTTCTGTAGTACCTTCCTTACTCTCCTCTTGTATTCTTTTCTTAACCTTGTCCTCATTTCCTCATGATCTGTTCTATAATTCTCTATCACACCTAAGTACTTGTACCCCTCTTTGACTTCCTCAATCTTATCCCCACAGCTCGTCTTCAAACCATCTCCATCTATGCACTTGCCTCTGGTCATTGTCACTGTCGCACACTTTCCTAATCCAAATTCCAACCCAGAATCTCTGCTTGCTTTCTCCAATGTCTGCACTTGCTTCTGCAACATCTTCCTTGAACTAGCATACATATTTAGGTCGTCCATGTACCACAGGTGACTCACTACTCTACAATTCTTCTCCAACTTATACCCTATGCCTGTCTCCAATGCTACTGCTAGTCTCTCATGAACACTTGTTAACTTCTTCAGCCAATACCCATGTCTCTTATCTCTGCCTGGCGCCTTCCAGTTCTTCATCATCTTTAGAGCCTCCTTCAGCTTTGCTTTTGTGATTACTTCATCTTCTTGCCTGAATTTCTTCTGCATCTGCACACTCTCTATCTCTGATCCCACACTTTCCCATATATTCTCCCAGAATCTTACCGTGTCCTTGCCTGCTTTAGCTGTAGCCTTTTCTCCTACATCTAGTTCTTTGTAGAATTTTCCTTCTTGGGTTTCAAATTTCATATTGTTGCTTGCCTGCTTTGCCCTTGCCCTATATTTTCTCAGTTTCTCAGCTTCTGCAACTAATCTCTGCTTAAGCACTTCTATTGCAGTTTATATAGTCTTCCCCTTACCTACCCTGCACATGTCCTGTATCGCCTTACTTACTTCCCTAATTGCTGCCTAATCTTTGCCACTTTATTCTCAATTCTTCTCTCACTTATCTTCTTCTCGCCTTTTCTTCTTCATGTGCATGTCTACATTCGTCAGCACCTCCCATCCGCCTGCATACACTAACCTGTTTATATCTGTTACACTCTTAGCATCTATCCTTTCAAATACTTTGTTAATCTTTGCGGTTTCTCCTGCTAACTTGCTTCTCTTAATGCCTCTTGGTACTGGCAACCTACTTCTGTCTTCTATTTTTTCTTCATCCTTTCCTTGATTGCTGCCTCTGTTCTCAACAGCTGCGGTTTCTTCTGTTTCTACCACTACTTCTGCTACTACATCTGCCACTTCATTTTCTTTTTGCTTCGTCTGTTCAGCTCTTCTTGGTCCCTTATTCTCATCCAGCTTCAACTTTCTGATCTGACCTGCAAGCCTCTGCTTTGTAACTTTTAATCTTGTTTCTTCTTTTTTCCATTCTTCCAACATTCCCTTCCTATAACCCCTCTGATCTGGTCTGCTTTTTCTGTAACACTTCAATGCTTTCCTTTTCTTCTCATCAGTCCACTTGTGCGGTTGTCCATTGGTTTGTGTGGATCCTATACTGCCACATCTCGAGTCTACACTCCCGATTGTGGAGTCCGCCTTTTGATCGGAGATTCTTCGCACCCTCTGATCACTTAAGGACTGCCGGGGACGGAGGGCCTTTTCTTTTCGTTGCACTTTCAGTGAAGGTAGGGTCGAGGGAGGACTCGAGCCCGGGTCCTCACGATCCCGGGTTAGCCTTTTACCCCTTGGCCACTAGGGCCTATTATTATTATTATTATTATTGTTATTACTATTATTATTATTATTATTATTATTATTATTATTATTATTATTATTAATATTATATGGAATGCATACAATGTTTAAGAAAACATAAGTACTTTTATGGAATTTATAGGAGGAAAGAACAAAAGTACAATTGTGAAGGGAGTTGTCAAGTTTTGGTTGGGCTAGCCGTGGTCGAAAAATAGCATGCAACATATCTGCAGTAGAATGGCGGCTTGGGAAACTGCTTGTTGAAGTGAGACCAAAACTATGGGAGTATCCTTGGATCCCAACGATACTGAAATACAAATTGTATTGTTTGTCTATGCTAACTATTTTTGCTAACATGTTTTTGCCAAATTTATTAAATTTCATATGTATGTATGAATTAACTTATTTTTCAAATATAATATGTAAGAAAAAAAGCTTTAGTTCATTATTGTTGTCTATACTCAAATCACCAAAGTTGACAACATAGCCCTCAAAACCATCTTTAAACACCTTGCTTTATATTCTGTTGAAAAGTCAGAAATTTTGAAGAACAATTTTATTGATGGACAAGTTATTTATCTCTTATTAATGGAACTTGGGACAGAAGCGCTGATTTTTTATTGGAAACCAATAAAAATACCCATTAATAAACTAATTTATGTTATAATAGAGATTAAAGTTACAGTACTAGCCCCACGTGGGGTCCCACCTCACCCCACTCTGCGGGATATATGGAACCCCATGGGTTTTAGAAATCCTTTAGCAACCGGACAAGCTGCTATCAAATAAAGAAATTTGGAAATATATTTAAATGTAATGTATTAAATATCTGTCAAAAAAATATCAATTTATTGAAATTATTTTGTTAAGAACATTTAGTGTGGATAAAAATGCAATTTATAGAAAAGCCAGAGTTGTGCATCAGATGTGAGGAGATTTCAACCAAAGGCAAATCGCTTATATCAGAAATTTGTCCTCATTGGATTAATAGCATGAATTCGATATCAGAGTCCATAGATTTCATTCAATTCACTGAAGGGTTGACAAATCATTTATTTGGATTCTTCAAAGCAAATTCATTTACTAACAAATATCTGCCAGAAGATACAATTCTTTTGAAAATATTTGGAAAAAAGTTTGTCTTAATTTTTCTTAGTTTATATGTATTCACCAAATAATTGATATCTCATATGTCGAATGGCAATTTATCAAAGTCCAGCGCTGAATATATTAATGAAAAATATTATTGTTAGTATGACTATCATTATTAAATAGGCCTAAGGAAATAAATTTATTATGCTGTAGACATAGACGTTTTGAAATTTATGATATGCAAAATTGATTGTGCCCAAGATATATGTTTGATGTTGTTTATTTGCTTAATATGTTTTGAAATTTATGGTATACCTTTAGTTTATAGTATTTCTTTTTGAAAAAGCTAGACGCATTTTAAGAAAAATTTCTATTAATATTACTATTATTTTTGTTAAATCTACTCTTAGTATTATTATTTGTTTATATTTTTATTAGTTAAACCCCTTCTTAAATGTTCTAAATTAGCTATTTTATGTAATTTTGATGTAATCTAGCCTAATATCCTTTTCTAAGATGCCTTGCATTAACATGGGAGGTATTGCTTATTCATATTATTGAATATCAATATATGCATTTTTAGAAATCAGTATATGAAACGTAAACAGTGCTATCAATAAAATATTTTTCAATAAATGTAATGAATTTTTCTGTGATTGCTTATTAAATATTGCAAATATGATCAGAATACTTAATGAGTTCTATTATATGCAATGGTAGACTCATATCCTTTATCTAATAAACGTGATTAATCTTCATGCGTGTACTTGTGTATGTCGGGTTTGTTGAACACTACAATAAAGATGCGTGTGCATTAAATCCAATTATGCATACAATTTAATGAAAAATTATTAAAAGAAGTTAATATACACTGTAGGCTTGCATTATGAATTGCTTCGATTTTATCACTATTTAGAAATCATTCAAACGTGTGCTTTGATTACCTGGAAACATTTCGTAGACTTTGTCAGAGATGGAAGGGTACCCTCAATTGGTGACCATGTCCGTTCCGGTTACGGTCACTCTGACCGGTGACCGTTGTTGACTGGTCCGGTACTCGGGTTATTCTCATGTGGGTACCGGCTTTATCCGGTCCTCACATTACAGAGTGCCGGTTTTTACCGCTTTACCTGGTTTCACTGTACTTGTATTTAAGGGTTCAGTTCTCCTTTTGATCGGTTTTGATTGGCATTGCTGTTTCCGGTCCGTTTTTTGCATTACATAATGCATTTGTACAACCTGAAAATACGTGTACTGAACACATACGTGTTTGAATTATCGAATTAACACTAAAGATATCATGGTTTATTTAAAGGCACAAACCAAAAAATCGAGACAAATCACCCAATGCATTTTTAATGCTGTAAATTTCAATAACGTGTTTTGTTTGAATATTGGTAATCCTATGTAAATAAATATTCCATGATAGATTTTAGCAATTAATGGCACGCTTTAATTACTTCCAACCATCGATGGTGATTATTTTTAATCTTAATTTTAGGCTTAATTAATAAACAAGGCTAACGCCCGTGGTGATCCGGACTTCTAAGTAATCCGTGAGTGTACAAATTTCACCACTTGTATTTAGTTAAGCGTGACGTTTACTCTGAAATTATAATCTAATAATGAATTATGGGATCTTATTTGTTTGTGGCTTTAGGCTTAAAATACCCAATATATTTGACAAACACCAACAGAGGTCCAAAATGGACAGACACATAAAATCAATGTATAATATTTATTTTTGAGTTGCAGTTGAATGTATTGTTAAGGATTAATACAATGTAATCGTGTGACACTCTTTTCGACATTGCAGTGCTTGGACACCAAATAATTACATTTCCACATGTTTGGTTTTTGAATCGCTTACATCTTTGAATCATGTTGAGGCATTGAATATCAAATCTAGTAAGTTTTGCTGTGTATTAGTTAGACATTTTCAAAACTTTGCAAATACCACTGCTTCTACTCATAAACACCAAAATACTTCTTGCACCCAGTGATCTGTGAATGAAGCTGTGATGTTTTTCTAAGTTTTTCTTGGACATGAGGCAAGAAAGAGAGTAAAAGGGCAAACATTCTGAAGTAATCTATGTGAAAAATGAGGTCGATTGATCATACAGCTGATATTTATTGTGTGCATAAATTGATTGAAGGAGTATCTAAAGCGTGTGTAATTCAAGTATTTATTATATATATTATATTACTAAGATGTTCTCTTTACACAGGTGTATTATTGGGTAATCAGGTTAGGGTCACTCTTCTTTGCTTTGTCACAGTCCATAATCAACAGCTTTTCGTTTCATCATCATAGACAGTTTTCCTAAATTTTGTTTTGACAATACAATTAACATTTTTTAGTTTTTGAGCAATAGCAGACCCCAATAAGAGAAATACAAACATTTAGGAAATTAAACAGCAATTTCAATTAAATAATTATGCAAATATAAAGAGACATATTCCGGTAAAAAAGTTTTTAAATCTTATTGATAAGTCTTTAGACCTTTAGCTACAATGTTCAAAATCATGGCTGAGGTCCAAAATGACCTTTCACTGTTCAATGGCACTTACGTTATTCAATTGTATTGATTCAAAAAAAGACGATTTGACCCAAGTTACTGAATTGCATATGTGATCTACTAACTTTTCGCACAACTGTAATTATGGTAATTGTCACGAGTTTTTGCAGCTTGAGATTTGAGAAATTCTTAGAAGGCTATGACCGGAGGTACATCTCAAAGTGGCCGGTGTACTGAAATTAAGGTTGGCAGAATCCGGTTCGTGACCGGTCCGGTGGTCAGTACTGACCGACCTTCTTTGCTTCATGCATTTCTTTTATTGCTTAATAACATTTTTAATATATTTAAGGCAATTGCAACTATATAGAAACTTGGTTTTAGGTTATCAGAAAGAAACATGCATAACAAAAGCTTTGCTTTTTAATAATAATAATGCTTTATTTCCTGTACATCTACAACAACAAAGGAAAGCTGCAAAATGTAGACGTAAAAGGGAACGTGTAACAGATATAAATAGTCAAAGTGATCATTACAAAACATTGGGTAGAATGCCACTGTTAAGATAGTGCCAGAATATCGCATTAAATGTTTCATCACATTTTGCTTTGCGCGTGAAGTGTCTAAAATGTTGATTTCATAAGTGATAATAAGATGTGGACGTTGTAGTCTTTAAGCTAGAATGTAGAGGATGATCGCAGTCTCGTTAAATTTTTCTGAACATTTGCATAGTGTTTTTCCGGACAGTGGAGTTTATGACATTAATTAGGCACAATTTGTCAGGGTTAAAAACGCGACCAGCATAATGAGTGACCGTTTTATGCGTCGACGATTTTTTAATGCGGTTAGATATATCCAAGCTGGAGCTGCGCATGTAATACGAGGTAAGATGTAAGATTTGAATATGTTCTTTGATAAGCTGGTGTTGAAAAACCGAGCTATATAAGAAACGGGAAGTAGTGATCTGGTACGCTTTTGATAAGATAGGTGAAACATGCGAGTTGAAGTTTACAGAATTGTCCAGAGCAACACCAAGGTATGTCCAGGAGTATCGTCTTAAAGCAGACAAGGAGTGTTTGCCGTTGCTAGTAAATTCGTATCTTTACGCCCTTGTACAGAAATAACATTTCCCTTGATTTTGTAGTGCTTAGAATTAGATTTAAATTGTTAAAGTGAGGGAGGATAGTTTCAGATAATAATTTTTTAGCCTTGTTGTAGTCATCTGTTGGATTGATACAATCTATTTAAAAAGCATCATAAGTGTCGTCCGCATAAAGCGATTCATAGTGTTCTTCGTTTACTAGACGAATGTAAAGTGGAGAGGATTCGTAGTCACTTAAATCTGCAGTATATATTAAGTATAGTAATTGGGAAAGTGAGCCTCTTTGAGGCACTCTAATCCTAACAGGAATCGCAGGATTCCTGCTAGGTGAGCATACTGTCTGTGACCAGTCAAACAGATAGAAGCTTAGCCAGTGGGTAAACCACGAATATTCGAGCATGCAATGCTTGTCAACAATTGAGAGAGGTTTTCTGGGTAAACTGTGTTAAATGCGAAGGTGAAGCCAAGGAATATGATACGTACAGCTTTCTGGATGGATTTGTCGATTTTAGCAATATCCAGTTAATGAGATATGCTATCGAGTCTGTAGTGCAGCGCTTAGGTTACAAACTAAGTTTGTAAATTCATTTAATTAAACATAATTAATAAAGAATAGTTAACTAAATTAATAAATTGTATTTATTTAGTACAGATAAACTAATTGATCGAGACTTTGAATTGGAAACTATGCAAAGATTGCACTCTAATAAACTTGGTCCAAAGGTTTATTGCAAATTTCAGAATGGGATCGCCTATCAATTTACACAAGGTGAATCCCTCTCACCGGAAATGATTGCCAACCTTTCCATTATCCAGTTGATTGCAGAACATGTAAGTTGATGATTCAAAAATATTAGACAGTAGTGGCTCAAGATTAACAACGATCAGTTTACCAAAAGAAAACATACCTAAAACAAAATCAAATGCACTCATATTCTCGGTTTTTTGTCTAATACTTCGTCAAGAATCCCTTCATTCTGACCACCTCGACATAAAATTGCGGAAGCCACGAATGAAGGAATCCTCAATAGTGCTACAGGCGTCCAAAATTCGTTCTTATAGGTCGGAGAGATTCTGGATTTCTCTATTATTTGTGAAATTCAGTCTCATCTTCTTTCCAACATTTTCAACGATGTTTATATCAGGCGGCTGGGCAGTCTAATGCATTCCTAAAACATTGAAAATTGAGTTTTTCCCCCATAAGTAGCGCCCACTGGCAATAGCATTGTCCTGCAGAAATATTAGCACATAAGCAAGGTCCATTCGCTGAAGCAAATTACGAAAGTGCTCACGTAAATGGCACTGGAATATTTGATAGCATCCCAAACGTTCATTGACAGCCTTTTCTTAAGTTCCATCCGACAATGGGTAAACTTAAATTTCTCTTCTTTTTAACTAAATTCTGATTTTATTCTATTTTCTTACCACCATTATGCACTCATCCGTGAAAGTCCAGTGTTCCCATGACAATAAAGGTACATCTATATGACATTTGTACTTCCTTATACTAAGCGGACTTCACAATGCTTACCTTTTTCGGAAATCGGCATACCATTGTTTTTGTTTCCTTCATACGCTATTTCAGCATCGCTAATGAAATTGGGACTGGGTTTACCTGAATTGAATTTATTCAAATTGTCTTTTATAGGACTTCTACAGTGTATTTTCAGTAGTAAAATCAAGGAATATGTCTTGTACTGTACACTCTACTTTCTTTTGCAGAAGCACTTTCCAACAGAACCTTGTTTTAGTTATTCTGAACGACCTTGCGGATGGTGTAAGCACTGCGGTTCATTATTGACGCAATTTCATTGTAAGGAAGTTTGTTTTCCTCAAACATAGGATTAAAGTTCGATCGCTTTCGTACAAAGTTGATCTTAAATTTCTCAGAAACAGAGACAATGTATTGCGTGTTCACTAGAAGTAGATGAAGATTCAGACGCAAAATGTTATTCCTAACAATTTTTGTTTTTTTGTTTTTCATGTAAAATTATTACGTCGCGAGAAATCTTGTCAATTATTATTGCATTTTGCAAATTTCATGCAATAAGATTCATCAGTCGGTGTCAATTTTGAGCCATGATTCTGTACATATATATTTTATTTGTTGTTTCATATGAAAGATTATATATATATATATATATATATATATATATATATAGATATAGATATATATTGAGTTAGCAATGGTTGTATCGTTTATAGCTAACTTATGGTGTTCGTCAAAATATTCAAATGCTGGAAAGTCAATTCCCCATGGTATTTGAATTCCTCGGCATTTGCGTATGAAAAATCATACAAACTCATATTTATGAAAATTGCTAGTCGATGGAAAGACTAATCACACTGTGACACAAAATTCACCCTATTAAGCCTCTGTTAGTTAAATCTTTATGCTGATTTCAAATATGACCACAATTTATTTTTCTTTTGAACACTGTTTTTGTAAATTTCAGATTCTGAATTCCCGATTGAAAAACTGTTTCTTTGAATGAAAGGGCATTATAGTTATATTTCAGATCCTTTATGATGCATTTGTCACAAAAAGTAAGCATTTAAGATGTATACAATAAAGCGCACATGGTGTAGATGCAAATAAATACAATTATACTAATAATATAATTTCACTGAAAAAGTACATTTAAACTACATTTGGCATAATTCAGCAAAATATCTAAAACTTTGAGAAGCTATGCACAGTGGTTTGTGCTTCGATTCTTATCTGTCCTCAGCTTTTTAGTGCCGACAATATGCAACAAGAAGAGATGGCATGATTTTCTTTGGTAAGGATGATACAAAATTTAATGGATTCCTCCTTGGGCGGAGACGCACCTCTGATGAAAATTTGAGGTCAATCTATCTATTACTTTTCCGTAAAGTTGCTAACAGACAAACAAACAAACCAATCCTACCAAAAACATAACCTCCTTGGCGGAGGTAATTAAGATAATGACGGTCATCTTAACAGTATTTTTTTTCAATAGTTACTGTTTCACAGGCTCGTACCGCTTTTGATCACTTTACTCGATTGCGACTCANCCCCCCCCCCCCCCCACAGAAAATTTTGTATACGCTTCTGTGACAATGCATATATATTCTATATTTGATTATCAACAAAATATATAGATGCTAATAAATAATAATAATAAAGTTAGCAATTGTCATATCTTTTAATCAATAAACTGATTATTGTCAATTATAACCCTTATACCTAGGCCTTGCTATAGGAAAATTAGATGCACACAAGAATCTTAGCAATACAGTGGGTAAATTTCGCGCCAATTCCTAGTTCTTCTTTTATAAAAATATTAGCAAAATTATTTCTTTGATGAATAATCAAGTTTACGTAATTGAGTTAGGTGACTGTAATTTTTTGTTGTAATGCAACTTAACGAATTTAGATGGCAAAATGGCATGCTACAATTAAGCCCATTTTTGTCAATGAAGACTGTTGTGCTAATTTGTTTACAAAAGTTATCAAATGGATCGACTTATGCAAAGATTTGCCACCACTAATGATAAATAAATTGGAAATAAATCATGATTTAATTCAGGTAAATTATACAATTTTCTATATTTTTAAGTTAGTATATTAACTGCTTTCGTAATCTTAACCAACTTCTGACATGGCAAACTTATGCTAATGAATTCCCTTTTCAACATTATACGAAGTAATCACATGCATAGATTTACTTATTGGTTAATATTTAGAAGGAATTCAAATGGCTTGAGGGTATGTTCTATAAACACTCAACAAATGCTGATCTAGTGCTTTGCCACAATGACTTAGCTCTTTCAAATATACTGTATGATGAAGTTAAACATGAAATTCATTTCATAGATATTGAGTACTGCGAAATCAATTACAATTCGTATGACATTGGAAATTTCCTTAAAGAGGTAATTCTTTAATAAATAGAACATTGAATAATTAGACTTAAGATTTGATTATTTAGGCATATGCTTAGAGGAGTGTATTTGATAATCTGAAATGCGAAAAATATGCTAGTAAGTAATAATGCTGTAGGTCTGGATGGCAAAAATTCAATACAATATACTTTATTAGGTTTGCATAAAATAGTCATCTTTTATGTTTGTTCTTCCCTTTATATAATCGTTCTATAGTGTTTGTAAGTGATATGTTCACCTGCACTTCAGATCTGTCTGGCATTAGCATCAAACTTGATTTGATTTAAACTTGCTTAATCCTGATGTCCATAGAGAAAGCGATTTCCTCTTTTCATTTACAATGTATATCAATGCAAATTAGATTTAGATACTAATATATTCTCAGTAAAAGAACAAAAAATTCTAACTAAATTATTTTTCATAATTATCGGTAATGCATCCATAGTAACCTGTTGATATTCTTTAGGCTGTCCATCATATAAGTACTACAGTGATCATAAACTTTTCATTGAGCAAACCAATCATAAATCAAAAAAACATTTGCCATTGACTTTGCAGAGTTAGAATACAGTAATAATAGACTGCTAGTCCTATAAATTTTTGTATTGCGCCAGCCTATGACACATCACGTATCTAATCAAGAAAAGCAGTGAAGCAAAGTAATGGTGCGAAGCCATAATCCGTTAACAATCAAATAAAATCAGAATGATATGAAATCGATCAAACAAAATGGATGCTGTTAAACCTGATTTTGTTTTTTTCTCTTGGTTATGCTTTACAATTCTTCAAACCTTACCTGACATGATTAATCATGATACACCTAATTCAAAAATCCTGACATGTCTCAACACAACTTTTTTTAGATTTTTATTTAATTAGTCTATTTTAAACTCAAATTTATATCAAACCGCCCACCCGTTTGAAAATCCTAGATCCGTCCCTATATATATATATATATATATATATATATATATATCTACACTGACGAATGTGCTTTCAAGTAAACTACATAATGTACTTGATTCTATTATACAAAGTTCATTACCAGAGATTTTTAAAAAATTCGAGAAGCTGAAGATTAGAGATTGGAAGATGAAGTTGATCCTAATTAAGCTATTCATCCTTCTAATTCTTTAACTGGTAATCACAACTCTTGTAAAAGCGTGTAGAGATTGAATCTATTGAATGCGTCGAAAATTCTGGGTGTTGCAGTAAGAATTGTTGGCATTCATATCTTTTCATTCCCATATTTACTAACTTATTAATTAACCAGCGTTCTTTCGATTGAAGAAAAGTTATATATATATATATATACATATAATTAAATTTTAGAATAGAATTTTGTTGCTTGAATTAAATGTGTAAACAAGCTTGCTTTACATTCGAAAAGTTTTTTAGATGTCAGCATCTTTAAGAAACAATTCATCAGAAAGTGATATAGAACATTTGGAAAACATGTTTTTGAAAAATTATTTGAAGTCCTATAATAATTATGTTTCAAAGAACGTATTATATGAAGAAGACTATGACGAAATTAAAAGAAGCATTATATACATGAAGATGTATGCATGTTTTGTAGAAGGAGTCTGGGGCTACATTCATTGCACTATATCATCTGTCAGCAATATAACACAAGATTATTGTAAAGAGTGGATAATAAGCTATTTTAATATGAAAAAAGTAAATTATAATATATAGATGAAGTTATAAAACATTATTGTTTCTATTACTTGATTACTAAAAAAAATTTGTAAAGAGTGGATAATAAGCTATTTTAATATGAAAAAAGTAAATTATAATATATAGATGCAGTTATAAAATATTATTGTTCCAATTACTTGTTTACTTAAAAATTTTAAATATGTTTGTCTACTAAAAAAATATATATGCGCATTTAATGATGTGGCAAAGTACATGCATGTAGTGACTTCAATGCGTCATTATCCCTTTCACTTCCAATTTCGACAATACAGACCAAATAATGAATTTATGAAAGCATTAACAAATTCTTAAAATATTGAGGCTTGTATTAAGTTGTTTTAGGAAATTTATAATTTCGTTTTTTGTTTCATCAACATTTGATGTCATTTTTATCCAATATTAAAGCTTCATATGGTGGTTTGTGTCATTGGGTATGTTCTAAGTTATCGAAGTACTTTGCCAACTACAAATATATGTTCGATAAAAGGTTTGTCGATAATCACTCTTAGAGACACCAATAAATGCGATAAATTTGAATAAATCGTTAATACTTTTAAAATATTTATAATAAAACCAAAATTCCTCATAAATTTTGAAAACAATCCCTAAAATAAGTATTTTACACAAAAAAATATTAGTAGTTAAAAATAATTAGCAGACAATTAATATTTTAAAATACTACTGCTCAATGTATTTCAAATTTATTTTTTCATGAAATTGTCTACTTAGGTACTATATTTTAACATGTATGAATTACATATTCAATACTTGCATTACATTATTTAATATAAAATTCAAACTAATACACAAAAATTCAATAAAAAAATTTAAAAACTATAATTCACTTTTTCATTCTATAAGTTTTGAAGCTTTATGTAATTTAAATGTTCTTTTCAGATTTCTAGCACTAGATTGTATATTTAAGAAATAGCAGTGTCTGAAAAATGGATAAACTGCAAATGCGTTTTGAAGGTAATTTTATAATTTTAGTATTCAATGAAGCCCGAAATACATATATATTTTGACAATGAATATTGCACAAAACAGTGTTTTTCGAAATTCTGAAGTTAATTATATTCGTATTGAATTTTGATTGTCAAAATATTTTGATAGCAAATCATAACAATGTAACTTACCAAACTTCTCCTACACTTAGTTTTTCAAATTTTGGAGATTTGCATTTAGTTTTATGTTGCAACAAATATTTTGCAATCATTGGACAAATGTTTTCAATAAAAGCAGTCAGACTCCAGCACTGCTTGAAAATCCGTGATTCCTCAAAAAAAACGCTTATTTCCCATGTCCAAATTGCAGAATATTAAATAAGCAGCTTTTGCGTAAAACTAAAAATCCAATACTACGTAGAGCTAAATTCAAAGAAATTGAAAATAAAAAATTTAAAACTTATAGTTAAATGTTCAGTCTATAAGTTTTGAAGCTTCATCTAACTTAAATGTTCTGACCAATTTTCAAGCATTAGAATGTGCATTTAAAAAATAGTAGTGACTGAAAAATGGATAATAAAAAAT
Organism: Hofstenia miamia; assembly: GCA_900660155.1. Classification (NCBI taxonomy): domain Eukaryota; kingdom Metazoa; phylum Xenacoelomorpha; order Acoela; family Hofsteniidae; genus Hofstenia; species Hofstenia miamia. The sequence goes on from CABFPE010000436.1 coordinate 437,673, forward strand.
GCGTTAATCTTGTTAATGTATAAATACCTGATTATATAATTTACCGTGGAAATCTTGCAAATGACAAAAACTGTGCATATTGAGGAAAAAATTCAATTAGAATGTTAAATATGCTTCAATAGTAGGAACTGTAATATATATAATTTTAAGTAGTTTTTGTAAAACCCAAAACACTGTGCATATTGAGGAAAAAATTCAATTAGAATGTTAAATATAGTTCAATTAATTTATTGGCCGTCTCCAGTGGAGGTTGCTTGGTTTGAGAATAGCTTGTAATATTTCACTTCATAATTTGACCTGATTTCCGAAAATGGGAGCCTTCTAATCCTTTCTGTAGTCATAAACAAAAATGAGTGCTATTACACAAGCCTACATTTTGAAAAAAAGTTTCTGCAAATTAAAACAGAACACTGTTTTCTAATNAAATCACTATTTAAGGTGTGGGAAGGCGCCAATGATAACAAATTGATGAGTCACGTACGCTTCGGAAGGTTTAATTAAATATTGGCAGTTATTTTTGTCGAACCTTTATTGGATAAACTGAATCATTCGCTGCAGACAGGCAAAACAAGATTAAGAGTATATTTTATGTCGGCTTTAAAAAATCTATTAATATTTTCGAGAAAAGCTATAAAAAGGAAGTTATCGAAATTTATGCAATTTAGCAACATAACTGCTTTTCTAACATTTGAAATGGTTATAACTTCGTTTTCTTTGTCATTTTTGCAAAACAAAGTGTTTACCTAAAACTTTTATCGTTAATTTTATAATGTAACATTTTTTTACAATATCTGAATTAATTGGTTATGTTGCTTAATTACATGAATTTTGAAAACTTCAAAGACGTGTATCTTTTTTTATAGCTTTTCTCGAAATTATTAATGGAATTTTTGAAATCAGTTTAAAAAATCGACCTAAAAAGTTGTATTAATTTGCGCGTTGCAAAATTGACGCAGGTTAGTGTTATTGATGAAATTTAAGCCAAAATTTTCGATGCAAAAACTATCAAAAAAACCCAGCTTCATTTAATGCATGAACTTTATATAGAGGCAATATTACCAATACTGAACATTTTCGTCATTTTTGCAGCAGAAATCTTGATTGCAGATACATATATGTGGATATATAGTAATCATCAACAATAAAACACACACTTGTGTAATTCCTGAGCTGGTACTTTCTTTAAAATATGTACAGTTGTAGAGCTAGATTGCTAAAGTGCATTTGTTGCTTCTTTTCACAATATTATCTTTGCGGTTAAACTAGATAAGTGATATCTGGGGCGAACAAAAGTAAATAAAGTCAAAATTCAAAGGTTAATTTCGTTTAATGCGTATGCATACATATTTTAAAAATTTTAAGATCAAAATAAAGTCAAAATTTTACAACATTTGGAATTAGGTAGAAAAATCTTTTCTTTGAGGTAAAATTTTTTGGAAGATAAACATTGTATGAATGATTTTCATAAAAACTCTTTAAAACCATGTAATACAAAACTTAGCAACATTTTTAATAGAAAATTTGTGCGTTTTGTACTTAAATTGTAAACAAAAGTTTAAAAGGGAGAAAGCTTCTACTTATAAATCTTTAACGTCATTTCCAATTTGTTTAGCTTTTAAAAATATAAATTTCTTGATTACAAAAACATGGGAAAATGTCACTGTATAATTTTTAGTTACTACAATAGAGATAAGTTAGAGCAAGAATTTAATTACTGTTTTAATATTTTGCCAATGTTTATGAAAATGACATTACTAAAGGTGTCATTTTTGAGAGATCAAAAACTGCTCTCAATCGGGCAATAATGCAAAAGTTAGTGCATTTATTATTATTATATTGAAATTGAATATATATATATATATATATATATATTAGTTCAGATGATTTAAAGCTTAAGTAGCTTTTTATTCTGTTTATCCTTGTACATTCTCTGTGCTTACAGTCTGTAAATATTATTTACAATATATTTACAAATAGTGTACATAATATATACAAACATATTTACAAAACTGATATATACAGATATGTTCAAATAAAATAAACAAAGCTAAAACAACAATTTTAATTAAAATAAACAACAACAAAAATAATCAGTTAAAAGTAGGAAACAAAAATGACATATTCTAATAATTTCGCCATATATTCAGTTACAATCCAGAATGAATTCTTATGTTTCATTCTTAATTTAATAAAACTATTCCAAAATATGACTTTTATGACATTTCAGTTTCAGCCACAAATATTACCGTATTTTTCAAAAGCAAAAATATGAATTTTTTGACTTTATAACTTCGTATTTACTGTACCCCAGGTCTGAAAGCCATCTAATTTTAAGCAGACTGCAAATTAGCCAAATAGAATATGACTTTTGTTACTTTTGATTGCCCCAATTGTTAATGAAGAGCCACCTCATTTCACAATTAATATTGACCACTTACCAATAAAAATAAATAAATATTAAGTAGAAAACGTCCTGATATGTCAGAAAGACTTGTTTTGTTACACGACAATTTCCATATCGTGAAAAAATATAACTTTTTCCTCGAAAATTCCATTTTTAAATCAAGTTTTATCTCAGAATATATTATCCGGTAAAATCCGGTAAACAAGAAAATTTTACCGGCTACCGGATCCGTTTGTGTAATTGCCGATTTTACCAGATATCGGATTCCGGCACATCACTAGTACTTTTGTTCTTCTGTTTAGTTTCCGACCGCAGTATTCGATATAATCCTTATCACAGGTGCAATGAATCTTATAAATTACATTCGATTTAAGGTACATGCTAGTTGTTGATTTAAGGCCAAGCTTTGCATTAAGTTTATCGATCTTGTAAACAAATCTTACTTTTTCTTTAATTAATTCGATCATTCTCATTTGATGTATTAGATTTGTTGTATGTATTCCTCGATTGTGGATTTTAAATACATGTTTAAAGTTTTGTGAATACTTTTTTTCTTTGTCATTCGTGACTATTTCTGAAATTGCTTCTTTGATATATTCATCAATAACATTGTTTGGATATTCATTTTTTCTCAAGTCTGCCTTCAAATTGATAATTTCTTGATTTATGCTGTCATAAGAGCTTGCAATATCGAGCATCCTATGTATTGATCCTTTAATTAAGGATATTTTGAAAGATCTTGGACAATTTGAATTAAAATTAAGGAATAGGCCGGTATCTGTTGGTTTCTTGTATATTCCAATTATAAATGATCTTGAATCCGTCATTATTTTAACATTTAAGAAATTAAAATGGCTATTTTCCCCTTTTTCCATTGTGAATTTGATGTTTTTATTGATTGAATTGAGCTTAGTTAACATTTCATCTGCGTTTTCATCATTTTCAACTATAGCAAATATCTCATCCATATATCTTTGATAGAAATTGAACTGCATACGATTTTCAACATATTGTTCTTCAATTGAAGAAAGTTGGGCTCAATGAATTTCCCATTGCTGATCCATCTTTTTATAGATTAAAATCTCCTTTCAATTCCATTAGTGTATTTTTCGTTGCTAGCAATAAGAGGATCTTGGTTGCATCATAATCGAAATCATATATTGCTATATCTTTGTTCTTCAATAATTTTTATTGCGACATTTATTAATTTCTCTAGAGGAACATTAGTATACAAACTTAAAATCATATGATACCATGAAGGGTTTAATATCTTGTTTCGTTATATGATCGGAAAATTGCTTAGAATTCGCATTTATTAGATAATTTCTTACTAATGCTACCACAAAAACTTGCAATCGGTCTAAGTGTCTAAGTGGTATTTTTGGTTTATGGATATTAGCCATTCCATATATGGGTCAGGTCAAAACTAATGAGAATTTTGGGCAAAGTGGTGCTCGTTAAAGATGTCCGTTTTACGCGAAACGTGTTCATCGTAGGAAAATGCCGTCAAAGAAGAAATGCAGCANCTTCATAAAACTTTAAGTATTCAGTGAAACCACTCTATTTTGGTACAGGACCTGCACAAATACATGCTTAATGCATACACCAAATTTCAACATGATATCTGTATTAGTTTTTTAGTAATCATGCACCAAAAAACATGGGTTAGTGGAAAAAATTAGTTTTGAGAAAACGGCCAAAAACTGAAAAATTCTTACATCGTCTGGTTGAAATGTCAGCTGCTATCCCAAATAATCCCTTTGTAACTTCCTTTCTGTAATGCTTACTGAATGAGTTCATTCGCTTTCTATGGTCAAATTATTATTTTATAATGAAAATATAGGCACGTAACCAAGCAAAAACATATTGGTTGCTAAGCATTTTTCAAGTAGGGGGTTGTGAAAAATGCTTTATTACCAGTAAATAATACCTTTTCTGCATCCAATTTTAGCAGAATTGTTTAGAGGAATGCTCATTAGTTGTCTCATGCAAATTTTGAGATATGGTATAGTTTGTCAATTTTCACCACTATCCTGCCACTAATTCTACCTTAAGGTAAATCTTTAGAAAACCTAGGTTTTTTTATTCTAATTTTGAGTTTATAGATTTCTACAAGGCTTGCATATTGAATATAATACTTTGGCGACAAAATTTGCAGTTTTTTCAGGTTCTCGTTTATGTTTTGTTTACAGATGTTGAATAATGTTGTGATCGTCCAGGTAAAAATCCTAATTAACCTTTCAATTTCTACTATACATGGCCCATTTAGTATTATACATCCATATGTGAAGTGACTCAATACAATTGCGAAAATAAGATATTTGCATCTGGTCACTTTTCTTACTTGCTTTAAGCAGTGCACACCAGTTGCCATATTGCTAATCATATTTTTCACAAAGCTGCTGAAACTCAAGTCATTTTGGATTTCCACACCTAAATAACTTACTTTGTGTTTGTACAAGGATTTTTAAAGATATTGTGTTAGCGACTTCACAAGGATTTTTAAAGATATTGTGTTAGCGACTTCTTTTATATCACTTGGGCTAAATATAATGAATTGTGCTTTTTCCCTATTCATTGAAAGTTTATACTCCCAAAATATTGTTTGATTGGATGTTGTTCCCTAAATTTTTTGTTGCTGTAACTGAACTTGTGTTTCTACTTATGATGCATGTATCATTTGCATACTGCAGTAGATCTGCATTCTTATTGTAGTCAGCCATGTCATTGATATATAACGTAAACAGGATGGGGCCTATTACAGTTCCTTGTGGAACACCTTTGCTTGTTTTTATATATTTTAAAAATGTGTTATTTGTTGACTGTTACTTAGAAATCTACTTATTAGAGTTCTGGCTTCATAGTCAAATTCATAACACAACAATTTCTTATCAAGTATTCTAAAGTTTATGCTGTCGAAAACCTTGCTTAAATCAAGCATTGCTATGCTGCTGCAGATATTCTTATTAATGTAATAGCGCGTGCTCTAATACATTAGGAACGCATCTGTAGTGCCGATAAAACCTTCACGAAATCAATCTGATTTGAAGCTAAAAATATCGTTATCTTTAAAATATTTGTTTATTTGACTACATAAGTTTCTCAATATTTTAGAAAACGGGTTTGTAATTGCTACAGGCCTGTAATTTACTGCATTTGTTGGGTCTCCTTTTGTAAATATTGGAGTGATGTCTCACTTATACAGTACATCAGGAAATTCTGATGAGTGTATTACATAATTGCATGCAAACAAGAAATTCAGCAGACATACGGGCCGTGACACCTGTCTGACTTTCACGTTCGAAATGCAATCAACCTGCCAGCCAATTAAGATCACAATTGTCATAGTGCGTCGCCAAAATGAGTTTTCATGCAAAACGCAACTTACTTGAAATTCTTTTCAAGTCGGGCATTACAGATAGCGAAACATTACTAGAATTGTCGGGAATGATCAGGAGCACATTCTACACGAATTATTCTGTGCTTTCATCAGGAGCTAGACAACCTGGAGGTGGCTGACCTAGGAAATTACGCGGTGAAGTTCGAAGGGTTTTTAACAGGTATAGCGCTGAAACTACCAACTTTCTCGGCGAAAAAAATCACTCATCGGTTTAGCGCAAAAACAGGCAAGACTGTTATCACGAGCACCATCCAGAGAAACCTCCGTATTTCCGGAGTGATGAAGAACTTGCCGCCCAAAAAAGTTCCCGCGATTTCGCCTTTACAAGAACAAAAAAGACTAACATTTTGTAATGAATGGATCGACTACCATTTTCAAGATGTTTTTCTCGAGGACGAGTCCTTGTTCCAGCTTCACCGGAATACCGTGCAAGTTTGGTACCAAAAACGATACAAAAAACTATATGTGTATTATCGACGACCCAGGGTCCATTAACAGCCAAAAGTTTTGCGAAATTGTAGAACAATTCCTTACATATTCCTATTGTTTATATCCAACTGGATCCTGCAACCATTACACGAAATTTAATTTAAGATTTGTTAGCCCTCTAGTGGATGAATTTAGTAGTGTAGGTGAAAAATTATTTTGAAATTAAATTGACTTCATTTTACCTTCATTTCTGTTTGAAATCAAAGCCACCATGACTCATTACGAAAACTCTCTAAGTGTGATAGTTCAATGACTTATATTTGTATGTTTTTTCAGAAACACATTAAGGATGAAAGTCTATCAATGGCATATTCTTGGTTATTAATATTAATATTTTAAAAAATTCCTCTCTGAACTTTCAACTTTAGCAAAAACAAATATTTAGTTGAAAATCAATATACTGTATAATTATATTGTAGTTTTTTATCGAATTAACTTACTGCCAATAAACAGTAGAAACAAATGGTGGCTTAATACCGGCTCAAGATGGGAATAGGCCTATGTCAGTAGTAAATTTTTAAGACTGTATGACTATGACCCAGTTAACGTAAAATGACTGAATGGAGAAGTGATTCAGAAGAAGATGACATTGGCCCAATTATATTAGTCTATCACTCAATTGCAGCCAACTGTTTAATATATGTTCATTTATTAAAGTTCAAACTAAAGGATTTATCAGTTAAAGCAAACGCTTGATGCGGGAACTTCAATAAGCACTGCTTGAAGCGGATACATGTTGCATATTTTAGCACAGAAATGAAACCGTGCATTGCTTTATATCGTACCGTACCGGGCCGTGCTCTTGCCATGCCAGTGCTCATTTTTACAGAAAATGTTGGGTCCGTGCTGACATTAATATACGTATCAAACATATTTGTTATTTTGATTTTCTAAATCTATTGTTAAAGTATTGAAAACATTTACGGCCAAAAACATTTCATTCATAGGATTTAATTTAAGATGCTTTCTTCATTAATTGGAAAATGTATAGATTTTTGTGTCATGCTCAACTCGAGCTTGATTTTTTTAGACAGTAAGACTGTGTAATTAGGAATTTCGTGAAATCTCAAAAATTTCAATAATTTGTGAAATTGCTATTTGGTAACCTATAGGTAATCTCCCGCAATATTATTGATGTTAATTAGATTGTGAATAGTTTTTAGAATAAATTGCTCTTTTCTATTGTTAATTACTTATTATCTAAATAACTTAACACTATTTCACCTAAAAACAAATACGTTTGAGGAGTTGGGGTTAGGGTTAGGTTCAGTATTTTCCAATAAATACATGAAACGTAATTTTACCGGCCATTTAAAATTTTTTAAGCAGCTGCAGGTCGGCAAATTGCCAGCCGGTCGGTAGCCAGTTCCATCTCGTTTGAATATTATAATGGGCCTCAGGGACAAGGCTGCAGGCGGTATTGCATTTAAGCATCAATTAAAATTCAATAAAATGGATTTTTTAAAAAATCTATATGAAGAGATTTTAAAAAAGCAATCACTAGAGATTATCAATGTAATTTATTACACTGATCCTGTTCTGTCCTCAACCTGATTTGCGATGCATCAAGCCTTACCCGAGGCTTAACATTAGCAGATTAATCCTGATAAACCCGATCTAAGCATTCTGACCTGACTCAATTTAATCGACGAAAAACATTTTTGCAAACGACATATGTCAAATTCTAACACTAATATTGTTTTTTGAATATGTTGCTCAAATCGCTTATAATGACACATTGCATCAACAAAATTCGTGTCTTTTTTTGAAATTTTCTTCTTTGGAGAAGGGGAATTAATTGTTTGATATAGAAGGTACATCAGGTCCTTGAATTATAATATCATGAGTTCCAGATGCTCGCTCTAAAAAAGGTTGTGCATTTGAAAAGGCTTTCCAAAACGGTGGCATTTTTCGTACCAAGAAAATATTTCGTGTAATGCAGGCCGGGGCAATTCCTCATACGTCAACGACAACAAAAGCGTTTTCTGTGGACAAAAATGTTCGAATAATGCAGTGGCCACCGAATTCGGGAGTGTGTGGCTTTAATCTTTTTGACCCGCCATTTGAATCAATTATTTATATATTAGAATATTGTAATTTTCTACTTGTGACGACTCTACCTATTAATATAATGACTTTGGATTTTCACAAATAGAATACTTCGCCTAAATAGCCTAAACATTCCCACCTAAGTCTAAACAGAATGGGGGCTATTCACTAAATTAGAATTTTTTAATAACTTAAAAATTAGAATATTGCAAGTTAAGATGCAAATTTTTTGTCCTCGAGAAACTATTATGCTTTATTTAAGAGATATTAAAGATATAAGACCGTCATTCCACTATCTAGGTTTGACTGCTATGCACAACTTATTTTAAATTAGTACATTATTATGAGTTCTCAAATTAAATATTTCTTGTGCCCACCTGTATGTACACAAAAAATAACTGAAATTGTAGATTCATTTATACCCCTGAGAATATGTATGCCAATGATCTAAGCCTACTCAAATTGGCATGTTGTTTTATATCTTTAACATCTATTCAATAAAGCTTTTTTTCTAAGAACCAACAAATTTAAGTAACCTATATTGTAACATTTTAATTTTTGCAATTTATTTAAAACTCGAAAATTTAGTGAATAGTTTTTATTATTGTTTTTCAGTTTGATATGATTCGTTTACTAGTATGTGTGAACTTACAATAAAAGTATGGAAATTTACTTTACACAGAGAACTTGAAATCAAACTCTGTTCATTTTTCCTATTAATTAATAAGAGATGGGCATTAATGATTAGGTATCGACTTAGTTCATAAGCTGTTCGGATTTGATCTCAATTAATCTTGTAGTAAAATCCCCCCTTGGCGACTGATAACACAGTAAAATTCTGGGTAAATTCATCTTTCAATATATAAGATAAGATAAGATAAGATAAGATAAGATAAGATATTGTTGTAGCATCGCATCCACTTTGAGAATGACTAATATTTAGTATTCTCATCTTGTCAGAAATTGTTCTTCTAAATCTTTGCCTTGAATTTTGACCATTAGGGATAAAATACTAAAAATATAGTTTTTATCAATAAAATATTTCTATTAATGAATGGATTAGTATACAAGAATGTTTTACACAAAAATATAATGTGATGTTAAAGATTGACAAAGTGATGCTTAGGATTAAGAGTGACACTAACACTAAAAAAACATCGATAAATGTTCGATACCCTACATTTAGCAAAAAAAACTTGGCATTTGTTTTTTATTTTGCAAGAACGATAATAATAAGATACATATCCGATTTGGTATTGCTAAATAGCATTATTTCAACATGATTTTCTCTTTAGTTTTGGAGTGTAACTTAAACCATTATTTAGCGAAGGAACACTAAGATTTGTCTCATATCTGCATACTATTCATGTTTTGATAATACCAACAGTGAACTACATGAAAACTACAAATTTTTTACAAGCTTTGTATATTTGAATGTCTACAACCGTACAAGAGCATCACACAATTAAAAACTAAGGTGTTAAAATCCGGCATAAGCATCAAAAACTAACCATATTTTACTCCTTCTACTCTCAACAATCAGTTGAATTTGATGTCATTGATCATGATCATAACCCTTTAGTTCACAAATTGGAATTTTATTGCTCATCTTGTGGTAGTTCAAAATTGTATATCTTGATATTTATTCAATCAAATGAAGCAACTATATATTAAATCACAGAATGAGATTGAATGAAAATGTTGTGTAAAGCATTGGGTATAATGGCATAACATAACTTTCCTTACTGAGACTTATGCTATTTAGAGTCAAACAAATTTATTGCTTAAATATATATAAAAACTATAAACTAACACATGACAAAAATATTTACAAAACTTTAAATATGCAATATTAATGGGCAGTTTTAAAAGTAATTCGACCATGCGTTGAGTTTATTATCTATGCCCAATAATGTTTGCATATTTAACAAAAAATTTTTTATTTTTTTCTTGAAGTGTTTATAGTTTTTCTCACATTTTATATCAATACTTAAATCATTCGATAAGATTGAACATTTAAAAGAAAATGAATGATTTTTGACGATAAAAAGTGTTTTACTTCTTTTATTGATTTTGATGTAATTATTAAGAAAACTTAATTCATGAATAAATTTGTGAATCATACATAAAGATTGATACTGAATAAAGTAACTCGGGGCCAAGATATCATATGATGATATTAATTGCATTATGGATTCATATTTTTCAATATAATTAAGTGTTCTAAATGCCCAGTTAAACATTTTTGCTAATGATGAACGTTTTTGCGATGTGAGATTTTGAAAAAGAAATGCACAGTAATTAAATTGACTTAAGACAAATGAATGAATCAGCTCTACATGCGACGACCTCACTACATGGCCCAAATCGTACAAATATTTTATTCCACATGCCATCCCCTTCAATTTGTGAGAGAAAAAATTATCCAATTTTAAGCCACTGTCTATTAATACACCTAGATAGTTTACACATTTACTTTGACTAATTTCGTTATCACAAACATTAATTTTAATATTTTCAGTAAGCCTTTGTTGTTGTTTAGATGAAAAGATGGTAAATTGAGTTTTATCAGAATTGATTTTTAGTTTATTACGATTGAAATATGTTAAGAGATTTCCAATATCTTTTGTCAAATGTTTAGTTGCCTCAAAGAGATTTTTTACTTTACTATTTACTATTTACTATATATAACATAATTATTAATGATATTAGATTTGATAATAATGTTAATGATTGTTTATGTTGATATGAACTGCAATTCTACTGCAAATTCAGGCTTAAAGATTCTGCTCAACTTCGCTAAGTCAAATATCAATATGATTCCTTAACAATTTTAATTCACCTTAATCAATTTAATAACTTGTCCAAACCTTTCCCCCAATCAGCTTAAACTCTATCAATAATGACGCATGCAAGCATGAACACTACAACACATTGTAATAAGTTTTCAACCGTATTTCATTAATCTACTTCAGTACTATGACAATAATACTGCAATATTGACGTTTCTTTACCAACTGCTTCTAACAAAGTAGATTATGTAAAAATGTATATACGTAATTGTTTTAGTTATGGGTTTTACTTTATGATTGTCCTCCAGAATACAGAGCTCTTAATTCCTTTCACTTATTGCAATCAGTATGATCTGAAAGTAAATTTGTGCATTCAAAGAATTTCTCTTGTAGCCACTAATTTTGAATAATAAAATGTTTTCAATGATTCGTCATTAAGGTTGCCCTTTGAACACGGAATTCTATGTCTAAGGAAATGCAATACATTGAAAAATTGTAAGCCCTTCAATTCATTTAAAAAAATTCCATAACTCTATCTCGGCCAGGGTGTTTTTTTCACTCTTAAAATCAAGGTGGTTCTCCAAGACCTCTCTTCATAAAATCAATGCTATTCATCGCAAAGTGAAGTTTTGGCAGGACTATAGTTTAAATATGCCTGAATATTAAAGGAAATAGAAATTCAATATTCTGATCCTCTGACATAATAATGAGTCATGACGTCAGGAAATTATGTTCCCATATCAGAATGGCGGTGAAATTTGGCAGGGTCATAGCTAGCATTATAGCCACACACAAAAATATAAGTTGCATATACAATTAATGTGATATCTAAACAAACATTTATCGATCGCAGGACGAGATTAATAAAATATTGGTTTTAGGGAATAAAATTAATATATCTCAAAAAATATTCATAAAATTTATATCACTTTTATTTATTCATTTTCTTAATATATTTCTATGAAAATTATGAAAAATTAGGGGGAATCTTCCTCTAAATTTGTAATAAAACATTATTTTTCGCGATAGTTGAAGAAAACCATGTTTTGGTAAATCCTGGCTATAGCTTGGAAGATTTGCTTTCAACTTATGTGATTTGTGTATTTGTAATTTGTTAAATTAATGGCGCTATGCAGATAAAAATATGTGTTATTTATTGCAAATATTTATCTGAATAAATACTTCTTATTTAGCTTATTTTAATAGTAAGAAATCAAATTCTATTAATATCAATGAAATTAATTATTCCAATGCAGGCCCGTAGCCAGCATCATCAGCTAAGGTAGGTCGAAACGCATTCGGGAGGGGTTAAAAGGAATTTCGACCTTCTTAAAATTTAAATTGAAATTTTACCAAGACTGTACGCCATTTTATTTTTGTGCTGTATGCAATAATTGCAACAATTAACATTTATGAACATTTTGAGAATCAGCCGGTACTCGTCAACATACACTTCAAATCAAAACATTAATTACGTTTTCAAATCATGAATTAAGAACTTGTGCAAAAAGTTTCCTTGCTTAGTTTTGGAAAAACAGAGCATTCATTATTGCTATTCGCAATTGAAATTTACTGACATTAAAAATCACGAACGGTAAAGCAAATATATAATGGGGAAAGCTTGGAAACCTCACAAGGATGTCGATATCGTGACATCACTAGTAGTTTTCAACCGGTGGGGAAACTAGCTAGAGGAAACAAGCTATGGAGAAAACGTTTCTGATGTAAAAGAAATAAACAATGAATATTGATTTGATATACAATAAATATCACTTTTATAAAGATATAAAAATTTACATTATGATACCCTTGCTGGCAGGAGTTGCAAATTCCCTACTTTACTTTATTGAATGAATTTAGCAGCTAGCAAAGGACAGACGCAAAATAATTCAAAATGATTGTATCTTTGACTTTAAAGTTCTATTTGTATAGAAATATTTTTGAGCGCATTGTACACTTTGGAATCGGTTGTACACTTTTTCATTATATTTTTCGTGCAAACAATTGATTAAATTTGGAACAATATGAACTATATTATGTAATGTAGTTTAATACGACATGCACTAATGCTGCTAATTAATACGACAAGCACTAATGCTGTTAAGATAATTTAAATATGAACTTAGCTATATATTAGAAATTTTTACTCGGTGCTATATTTTCAACAAGTAAAAAATTTAAAGATTTATTTTGTAATTCAGTATAAAGGGAATTATTACAAAACTGAAGTATGAAATACAATCAGTAAACATTATTATTCAAATATCGTTGTAGGTTTTTGCTTGGCGATCAAATCTAATTCATTTGGATGTTGGATTACTTGATAAAGTCAAACTTCTTTTGAAAATTCTGAAATTGATGCTCGTTACTGGACTGGAAATTTTGTCTTCATAAAATTTCATCAGATCTCCAAATTTTGATTATATTTTTTTTCACATAGTGATCTGTTGCTGTTTTTTTACTATGACCTGTTTGACTAAAGTAAGTAATTCTAATTTCTTCTGGGATGTGTTCTTTTTCTTCTGCATTAGAGAGTCCCAAAACTTCCTTCCCGAATTGGGTCCAAAGTCGGATATTTTGTATTCTTGAAAGTAGATTTGGATCGCTTTGTTCACATACATATTTATAGATGTTTCTATTTAATTTGTTGCAGTTGAAAATACGTGTATAGGTTTCTTTCCATTCTTTTCTATGTATAAGGATAGCATATATGCAACAAGCTCCAGTTCATTTTCTGCAAATCGAAATCCAATCACATGTTTATAACTTGTTTTATACTTAAGAGGAATAAATAATGCATTCGATTTTGGCCTCTTAAACTCGACTACTTTTAAATTTAGCAATGGTCCAGGACAAATATTAAACTAACAGAAATTTGAAAAATATTAGAGCACGTAATGTTTGACAGTGTAAGTTTTCCTTATCCAATAAGAGTTCATCATACCTTCTGAATGCAATCGATGGTTGGAACCTTGTCAAACATTTTAACCTGAGATGTAATTCTTTCGTGTTTTGAAATTGTGTTATAAACTGCAAACTGGATAGTTCAATATGCAAATATTGGAAAAATATGTTTTTATTTTAAGTACTTCCCCAAAATCATAAAATAATTAGTTCAAATGGAATGTACAAAAAATTTTTAAGTTTTTTGATAATAAAATTTGGTATGTTGTTAAGAACCATCTAAAATGATATAAAAGTTTATTTATTTAATCATTTAGCTAATTAAAGGAAGATAAATGGGCAGAATCGCTATGTACAATGGAAAACTGACATCAAGAATCGCTTTGTACACTTCAGAATCGCTATGTACACTTTGTCATAGTACAAAGTGATTCTCATTTTATATATATATATATAAAGCTACAAGCGTTCTTTAATTCAAACATAATATCAACTTAAATTAACAGTAATTTAAAAACAATAGAAAAAAGATATTGAAAGAAAATCATGAATTTATCATCAAAATTAAGTATTGATAATAAAATGCACGTATAAGACACCGTAATAAAAAATTCATCAATAAGTCTAACAGAAATAATAAAAGATTTTATACTCATAATTCAAATATATATATATATATATATATATATATATATATAATTTTTCAATCAATTAGAATTTTTTAGAATAACAATGACCAATAAAACTGTTTATAACAAACACTTGTTATATCACGTACACAAAAATACATGGCGTTAAATGTTCTCAACTGAAATTAAAAACGAACAAAATGATTACGTCGAGAATATCCAGAAACATTCGATGAATTTGACGTGCAGGCACATGTACTTGCCCGACAAGTTATTAGTATGGAATATTTCAAAACTCATTCGGCAAACCTGCATAAGTATTGGTTAGGCAAGAAGCGAATATGGCCGGAATTATCAGCTTTTGCCCTAGCCTACTTGTGTTTTCCTGGATCAAGCACCGGCGTCGAGCGACTTTTTTATGGTGCGGCCATAGAGCCGGAAGGTCGTTTGCGAAGAATTTCGAATGAAGCCTTCCGTTAGAGAGTCCTTCCTGATCGCGACGAATAAAGAACTGTGACAATAACAATTTTCATACTTTTAAATTTCCGTGATGCTATCAATTTAGGTTCATACCTTTGCTTATTTAAGTTTCAGTTTCAGGTTTGTTCTATCAAAAAATTCAGTTTCAGTTTTTGGAAAAACAATTCATTACTAGTAATTTCAGTTTCAGTTGAGAAAACTACTTGGCGTGTTTGAAAAGTTTAGAGAATAATCGAATAGTCTCATGCAAAACAACTATTTAAACAGAACGCGAATGTTGTAAGTTTCCGAGAATGAAAGATCAGATCACTAAGTAATTGCATGATTTGCATTTATTTGTGTGTGACTTCTTTTCACTGCAATGAATTTCATTACAACAATTTCATGGAGTTAATATCTGATGAAAACTATTTGCTGCTACGTTAAGATAGAGGTTAAACATGGGATTGCTTTGGCTTATTATCAAGGCAGCACCACACTTGTTTAATGTTGTTACTGATCAAATATCTTGTTGGACGTCTTTACAATATCAGTAAATAGTTGCTTACGTTGCTAAATTAGGTAGCTGAGCTTCGTGTAGTTAATGAAAATTTGCATAAGCTTCACACCCGCTGAACTTTAATGTAAACCTGGCAGAAATAGTTTTCATTAGATATTAACTCCATAAGTTGTTGTAATGAAATTCGTTGCAGTGAAAACAAGTCCCATACACGAAGCTACACACAGGCATAAATTTGAATAATTGAATGACTGCAAATCACACAATTACCTAGGCTATCTTTCATTGTCTGAGACTTATGATATTCACTCTCTGTTTATATCGCTGCTTTGTATGAGATTATTCTCAAAACTTTTTAGACACGTGAAGTAATACAAAAGAGCAAAGTAAATCTTATATATCTAAAAAGCTATCTCAAACAATGTAGTACATTTGAAATAAAAAACGAACATGAAAATGACACGTTGCAAAAAATTAATGCAATATGAATGTTGAATACTGTTTTCAAGAGGTTCACAGATGTTAGTTTTGAGAAATGATGCTGTTATAAAAACGAGACATACGGTAAAGCAAATACACGAATTTAATGATAAATTAAGATTTGCATTAGTAAAATAGGTTAGATTTTATGAGAAAAGGATCGGGTGACTCGAAACTATGCTGTGCTCAATTACAGTTAGTTCCTACTCTTACTAACAAAGAAATGGCCAGCAAAATGGTACTGTATACAGAAAAAATAATTTGAAATGCCATCTTTAAAAAACTGCCTCATTTTGAATTTAAAATTTGTATATTTACTCATATTAAGTGTTTTTGTGAAATAATATTGTTTAGCGAAAAAAATTTTCTAAGCCACAATCAACATTGGGAATATCCGTACAGCAGCAGTAATGTTTCTTGAAATTTTTTACCAATATGTGCTTAAATACAATATGAAATATAGTTTAAACTACTTGCCAAAAATTTCTATTTTAACGCAAATTTTTCTCCAAAGGCCTCTATTGTAACAACTTACGCATTCAAGTTGGTTATGCNTTGTTCTATCAAAAAATTCAGTTTCAGTTTTTGGAAAAACAATTCATTACTAGTAATTTCAGTTTCAGTTGAGAAAACTACTTGGCGTGTTTGAAAAGTTTAGAGAATAATCGAATAGTCTCATGCAAAACAACTATTTAAACAGAACGCGAATGTTGTAAGTTTCCGAGAATGAAAGATCAGATCACTAAGTAATTGCATGATTTGCATTTATTTGTGTGTGACTTCTTTTCACTGCAATGAATTTCATTACAACAATTTCATGGAGTTAATATCTGATGAAAACTATTTGCTGCTACGTTAAGATAGAGGTTAAACATGGGATTGCTTTGGCTTATTATCAAGGCAGCACCACACTTGTTTAATGTTGTTACTGATCAAATATCTTGTTGGACGTCTTTACAATATCAGTAAATAGTTGCTTACGTTGCTAAATTAGGTAGCTGAGCTTCGTGTAGTTAATGAAAATTTGCATAAGCTTCACACCCGCTGAACTTTAATGTAAACCTGGCAGAAATAGTTTTCATTAGATATTAACTCCATAAGTTGTTGTAATGAAATTCGTTGCAGTGAAAACAAGTCCCATACACGAAGCTACACACAGGCATAAATTTGAATAATTGAATGACTGCAAATCACACAATTACCTAGGCTATCTTTCATTGTCTGAGACTTATGATATTCACTCTCTGTTTATATCGCTGCTTTGTATGAGATTATTCTCAAAACTTTTTAGACACGTGAAGTAATACAAAAGAGCAAAGTAAATCTTATATATCTAAAAAGCTATCTCAAACAATGTAGTACATTTGAAATAAAAAACGAACATGAAAATGACACGTTGCAAAAAATTAATGCAATATGAATGTTGAATACTGTTTTCAAGAGGTTCACAGATGTTAGTTTTGAGAAATGATGCTGTTATAAAAACGAGACATACGGTAAAGCAAATACACGAATTTAATGATAAATTAAGATTTGCATTAGTAAAATAGGTTAGATTTTATGAGAAAAGGATCGGGTGACTCGAAACTATGCTGTGCTCAATTACAGTTAGTTCCTACTCTTACTAACAAAGAAATGGCCAGCAAAATGGTACTGTATACAGAAAAAATAATTTGAAATGCCATCTTTAAAAAACTGCCTCATTTTGAATTTAAAATTTGTATATTTACTCATATTAAGTGTTTTTGTGAAATAATATTGTTTAGCGAAAAAAATTTTCTAAGCCACAATCAACATTGGGAATATCCGTACAGCAGCAGTAATGTTTCTTGAAATTTTTTACCAATATGTGCTTAAATACAATATGAAATATAGTTTAAACTACTTGCCAAAAATTTCTATTTTAACGCAAATTTTTCTCCAAAGGCCTCTATTGTAACAACTTACGCATTCAAGTTGGTTATGCTGTGAAATTTGATGAATTCCTTTCCTTAAAATTACGAAAAATGGCAGCTGGTGTAAAATACATATTTCATCTTAGGCATATAAGGAAATCATTTCATACACTCATTTGTTTTAAGTCAATTTAATTATTGTTCTTTAATATTTCAAATTATCAACGCTCACAATAGGTCTCCCTTCGCAAGAATATATAATTGGGCCTTAAGATCACTAAATTTTATTGATAAGCATCAATCAGTCAATGAACTTCGATCATCTTATATTTTGTGTCCACTTTATTCTATTCAGTATCACTCTTTGTGTTTAACTCATAAGTTTATGAATGAATGTAATTCTCTAAATTTTCTACAACAATATATTTAGCTCAATCAAAGAACAAATACAATTTTCAGTAAAATTAACCGGCAGGACTCTTTTACATTTAATTCTTGCGCATTGTGGAATAATCTAGATGTTACTACAAAAATCGAACCAAATTAGAAGCATCTTAAGAAAAATATTAATGATTACTTATTAAAATGCAATTGTTATTGGGCATTTTCAATCAATTACATGCATGGAGTCCGTGTATCTAAAAATAGTGCCCTTTAAGTAATTGCGCATATTTATTGATTTTGTATAATTTATCTATATATATATATATATATATATATATATATATATATATTAGTTTGTAGTATCCCCTTTGTCATTTTTTCAGCAATAAATTTGCTTTTGCTCTTTGCTCTATTAAATGAACCTAAGCGGAGGAACTTCTTTTAATGAGCGGTCCAAAAAAATTGCAGTGTGACACTGCCTTACAAAGGATGACCGTAGATAGCCATTTTGATGATATTTTGACATAAGTTCAATGTGCATTAGATGAAATGTCATATCCAAACAGTGGAAATTATCACGTGAATCAGATGAGAGTTGCACGGTAATAGAATGATGTCAATAACACATGCACGCCTTTAATGAAAAGAATGTGTTTAAAGAAGGATTTTATTGATGACAAGAATGAAGATTCATTCACACTACAAATGCAAATACTGTTTGAAATTCTGGAAACAGTAAAAGTATGCTTAAGAATAAATTATTGTTAGCGACTTTGGTTGAAATAACATGATCTAGTAAAAGCTATGACATGGATCTCTGCGATGTTTGATATAATAGTACTTTCTTATCAAGTTTCAAATTCAGGCCACTTCCGTTTTTCTTCTCAAACTTCGAAAATACAAACAAGAGCGCTAAGAAATTCAGTCTTTTGAAAGAACGCCAATAACGGTACTTTGGACTAAGCTAATAGTGCCCTGTTAAGGGAAGCAACTAAACTTATTTCTTTATTAAAAATGAATGAAACTAGAAGATTTCGTCATCTCAAATCTTCAGCATGGTCTTTTCAAATTATTTATCAAAAAATAGCTATTTTCAAGAAAACGCGTATGCTTAATCGCCATTCTTTCATAATATAAGTATAATGAATTGAAATTCCATTGTGTTCATTACATTTCAGGTCAGGTCGTGATATTTTTAAAGTATTTTTTACAGATCTTTAATTAAAAAACCAAAGTGGATCCTTACATCTAATTCAAACAAAGGTGCATTCGGATTTGCCTAAATGATTGATAAAAATTAGTAGCATTTGAACTAAATCACTAATTTACAACCACTATTTTAATATGACTTCCACAATGGTTTAGGTATTATATTGAAAAATATGTGCACTCATTGTAATAAGTTATTTTTAAAATTGGAAGGGGCATTTTTAAATGTTTAACAAAAAATAATAATGCGCTTTATATTGTAACACTTCTGAATGCAACACAATTAGTTTCCTAACGTAAAATACATTTCTGAACTAGAAAAAATATTTTATTAAATGCAACTTATTGTGAAATTGTCATTAGATGAAATTAAAAGTCGTTTTCTAAATTTTAAAAATCATGAACCCGTTTTTGTTTAGCAGTCTATCACAAAATATTTTCAGAAGAAGCTGTAAAATTTGATTTGGAATAGTTGCAAACCCATGAGTTTAAAGCGCCATTTGTACAAAATTTTGTCATCTCATATACAAAATTCTATATATGTATAAGTTTATTGAGATAACCGAATGTAGTGTTCAAGATTGCACCACTAAAAATGTTGTGGTTCTCAACCTTTTAAGATAAGAAATTAAGTAAGAAATGAAGATTTATTCAATGAGATTCCTGTGGTTAATGTTGATGAGTTATTCGCTATTTTGTGTGTGCGAACCTACAGGGGTTCATGTGGACCCACTTGAGAATTACTGATCTAGATGAAACTGATAAGTAAAATGGTTTTATGAAAGATTTGTAATCAATACCAGTATCCAAGTTATGCACAAAAATAAGCATCCATGGTTATGCATTCTCTAATTCAAATTTTTTTCGCATTCGAAATAATTTGAGTTAAATTGTATCCGAAATTTTAAAATTAAAAATAAATGAATAATAAAAGTATGCCATATTATCTTCCAATGTAATAATAAAATTAGCTCTTGAACAAACATTTTTTACTGTAAATTCTCAACGTTTATTAAATTAAAAGCTTTAAGACGATTAAAAAATGCAACATCAGTAGATAATTTCTTATTTAAATTAGATTTTGATTTCTTAATTAACAAGTTGTGCTGAAATTTGGCTTAAGTTCATATTGAATTTGTGATAGACTATCATTGATAAATTTGTATTAAAATAATAATAATGGGGGGGTGGTAATTGGTTGGCATCTAATGAGTGGCCTTTTGCATTGTGGTGAAATGCCAAACATCAGAAAATTGATTGTCAATAATACACTGATTAAAAGCCTTGTTTTATCAAAACCCTTTTTAATCATAATATGAAATTAAAGCAAAGTGAAATTGTGGATTTTATTGTTAGAAAGAATTTGGGCTCGTATTGGCTTAAATTCAAACTTACCTATTCCTTCAATTGTTTCATTTAACATATTTGCAATTGGCATATTTGCGAAACCTTTACAAATTTAAGTTTAAATCATTAGATTCTCCAATAATTCTGTTTAAAATATTATACTTTTGATAGACATTATACTTTTGATCCATTAATTTAAAGAACGGATCATAACTTGATCTACGAAGTTTTTTAATAACTTGTTAGCGCTTTCATAAATCATAATTAAATCTGTAATAAAAAACGTAGCATGAAAGTTAAATGTCATAGATTGAGTAGTGTACAAACTTACAATTTTGCGAATAACTTTTTAGTTGAATTATATTTAGTCTAATTTTTACAAATTTACAAGAAAATACACTATGAGCAATAGAAAGTCTGAAGGAAAAAGAAATGTTTTTGAAATCAATTTGTGAAATTTAATCAGTTATGTTAATAATAATAGACGGTTAAATTTTGTCTCTTTGAGAAATGAAAAATAAATGAATTAAAAGTTCATAACAAAGTTGGAATCGCGTACGCATTTACAACTTTTAGTTGTGCGCCTTATTAAATAAAGAAAGGATGCGCGCAAAGTTGTGTGTATGTTTCTTTAGTGTTGATATTGATAATGTTTTCAAGTGAGTGCACAGATGCTTGTTAAAAGACACGTGGAAAAAACATTGTTGTAAAAAAGATATTAGTGATGTTCGGGTACGAGTGGATACGAGCTAGAAAATATTTTTTACGTGTTTTGCAGCATTAACATAAGGCCCCGTGAAAGCGATACAACTTTTGTAGCTAAACCAATCACATTGGAGGAATTCAAAATATTTTAAAATTAGCCTATGGCATTGCTCGCTATAATTGGTGTAGCAGCCAAAGATGTATCGTTTGCACGAGGCCTTATATTAATGCTGCAACAACCCACAGAAAATATTTTCTCACTCGTACTCACAGTAACGGAAACTCTTAATAAAATTTCTCACTCGTGCTCACAGTAACGGAAACTTTTAATAAAATTTCGAATACAATGCGTTAAATATAAATTTTATTGATAATCATTTTTAATGTAATTATAATGTTGAACAGAAAGCCTACCAAACCCGATAACAAATATTGCACCCGTACAGACCAGCGGATACAAATGCATAAAAGCGGGTGCAAGTTCCCGGACATCACTAAAAGAGAAATAAACCATTGATTACTGCAAGTCAAATAAACAAATTGGATTTTAAATTACTTACTTTAAGAACATTGTAATTGATATTTTGAGGCAACTTCACATGTTCTAGAGCAAATTCTGGAAGGCGTTTGCACAAGTCTACCCAAATATCTAACTTCTTATATAGCATTGGATAATCAAGATCGTCGCGTTCTGTTGGCTCAATTCTCGCATGCCACTCAGCCATCTAAATTTTTGAAATAAATATTCATTTTAAATGAAACCAAAAATCGAAGAAAAACATCAAGTTTTTTGAGAAATTTATCTGTAAAAAATCAGAAAGAGTGAAAATAAAAGGATAGAAGTAAAGCTCCCATTCAATAGAACAAATAGCATTTATACTAATTTTTGGTTATTCAGAATTAATTGAGTAAAAGCTATGATACATTAATTTAGCTAATTGGTTCACATGGAAACACAGTAACAAATACATTTATAATTGCAAATTCTGTAGTATGATAATATCTCGAAATTCACGCAATAATATTCCCAAACGATGACAAGTTTATAGGTTCACACTAGACAGAGAACACCAATTAAATATTTCGTGAACTAATTTAAATTTTAAAATGTCATTTTAAGAGATGTTTTGAGAACAACGTCAATAACCAAATGCACACAATTGAACAGATAGAAAATGTCATTAATGTGAAAATGAAGGGTTCTGAATAAATATAAAATTCTAACAAACATACACTCCTAAATCTTTTCAATGTTTAAGCGATACTTCCGTTCTTACAGTTTAAAATGATATGAAACCCATGTCACTGCTGCATAGCATTCATGATACAAAAAGTCAAATTTTAAAAGTCATTTTGCAAAAGTAAATAGCAATAAGTAAAATACAAAAGATGTATTTGGAAACAACTTCTGCTTTAGAATAGAAAATTTTTAATATATTAAAAAACATTGCTTCAAATAATTAAATGGGGCTTTTTACTTCAAAATTCAAGAAAATGCATCTTAAATGCAGAAGAAATAAGTGAATACAACAAAATTTATTTATTGATGGATAATATAGAAATGTTTAATCTTCCTACAAAAGAAGGATAGAACCTTGAATAGGCCATTTATAAACACGTTTTAAAAAGTTGCGATACAATTAGGGGTGCAGATAGGCCAATAATTTAGACTGTCATGTACTGTCCTGTATATAAAACTATTTATCCTGATTAGCTTCATTTTATATTGACTAATTTACTGCGTCGAATCAACTACAAAAATCAAACGGTCAGTAATGCAAGTTTTATATGATTTTCTTACTCTAAAAAGACACTAAAGCAACATGCAGATATATATCCTGAATATTAGTGATTGACTATTGTTTGGTAATCTACAGCATGCTTATCATGATCGCTTAGGTAACATCACAGTGATTTCCTTAATTAATACTTATAATGATCCTGATATCAGACTGTAACGGGGAAATAGACTGTTTACCATGTCCTGATGCCTATACTGGTTGAGCCTGTCCTGATGAAATTACATCTACTGAATATCGGGAAAATTTGGTTCGCTTAAAAACTAAACAATACTTGGTATTAACGTAAATTGAATCTAATATGGGATCATGGATCTAACTTAATTAATTAGGTTACAAATAAATTGGAAAAAATTAATCCTAATGACGTGAAACCTGATATGTTTTGGAAACACATTTTACACAATGTATGCCAATTGTCAAAATCGGCAGCAAACACGGAAAGATAGTGTTCAAGCAAACATCAATATCATCTTACATGCTCGGCTACCAACCGAGAAATGTGAGGATCTCGAACTGTATCTCCGTTTAAAGTACTACCAGGAACAAATTCGTAGAGCAAGCCATTTCCAAATCGACAGTACAGCTTAGACGACAAATTCTTTGCATGCAATCGTAGAAAACTGTCAATTTCCGCTGGACGATCTATCAACGCTTCTGTTCTAAACTCAATCCATTAAAACAAGAACTACATTAAAAATCCATTTGTATGTGGATTCAGGAATGGCAAATAAATACCAAAATGCGACTTATACCATTGATTTGTTAGTTTTCAATGACAAATTTCTAGTTAATAGTTGACCAAATATTTGGCCTTAATTTTATGTGTCCCACAGGTGGACACAAAGTACAAAAAATGCATATTATAAAAAATAATATTTTAAGAACAGCTGGGTTAAATTGTAAGTATAACGCTCACCACACACATCAGGACTAAAAGCGATCAAAACTGTAAAAATTTTTTTTTATTATAAAATAAAGGAAAATCATACACACCCTTCGCCAAAAACTTTAATCAAAACCATATCATCTTGAAAGGAGCCAGAGAAATTGTTTTGATAAAAACCAAATATAAAATTAGATATTCCAGCAGTAAACTGTTTGATTGTGATGCAATCTGAGGGAGCTTTACCATTTTCAATCCAATGTGGACGAAACCTCGCAACTAGATCAATGCCTTTAGAATTAATTTCATCTTTATTAATGTTTAAGTCAGCCAAATGAAGAACTGTCATTCCCTACTATTTAAAATACAAGTAAATATTGATATGTGTATATATACATATACATATATCTAATATATAATGTCATTCATTAAGCGTCTCTAGTTGGTATATTTTAACAAAGAATTTTGCAGTGCGTAATATTTAAAAAATAAATATTAATTCGGCTATTCCAATTGATTATATGTAATTTTCATATTTTTATTGAAAAAAATGATATTTAAAAAAATATATGTGAATAATGAAATATAAACTAATTTTTAATTGAATAATAACTACAAATTCTAGCAACAAAATATTTTGTTTACACTATAACAGTAATGAATTGTTTGCTTTTTGAAGGATAATAAAAAAAGTTTTGAAAATAATACATGTATTAGGTTAACAAACTATGTTTCGCCTATAACCCAGCCTGCTCGTATTACGTACTGTTAGGGATGGATACAGGATATTTTTACAAGGGATAAAGTCTTAAAAAGAATGTTATTACTACATGGATTGTTTTATATCACAGAAGCACAAAATCAAGAAACTTCAAATTGTAGTAAGCAAAAATAATATTTGAGTTGTCTTTTGGACTTTAACACAACAAATTAATTAGATGAATGAAG
This sequence comes from Hofstenia miamia, assembly GCA_900660155.1. NCBI lineage: Eukaryota > Metazoa > Xenacoelomorpha > Acoela > Hofsteniidae > Hofstenia > Hofstenia miamia. Next base: position 462,972 of record CABFPE010000436.1, read on the forward strand.
TTAATCATAAGTTTCTTACACAAAAATACACTACTGAAAGAGGAATTTTAACCAAATAAAAAATCAATTTTAAAGTTTTAATCGGGTGTTGAAATGTCTTTTGTAAAACACGAATCATAACTTAGACGAATTTTAGCTACATTTAAAATGCTTAGAGATGTCTCAATGGAGTGTGAAACCGAAAAAAAATGAAATTGAATCATTTTAAAATTGTTTGATAAATTACAAAAACTTACTAAAAAATACACCCCTAAGAGGTGCTAAGGAAGTCTCGGAATTCACCACAAACAAATTTGCTCAAAACTCGGAAATGCGCAAAAAAATTCATAATGTTTGCTTTTTACGCTTTTCACTGAATTTTTTAATATAAGCCGCTTTGTGTCAGTTTAGCACTGAATGGGAATAACTAGTCCCAGTTTTTATTAATTATTATGTATTAATTTATATTTTCACTTTATACAAAAATATTTATTATTCTCATTATGTAAACATTTCAGTTCAAAATTCTCATTTAGTACAAAACTACCCAAAAGAGCTAATATCGATAAATACATTAAAAAAGCATAGAACAACAATTATGAGTCATAGCAAGTATTTTGCGCATTTAAGATTTTTACACAAATCCTTTTTATGGTCAATTCTGAAGCTTCATTAGCCATTTTATTTAGGATGTATATTTAAGTAATTTTCAAATTTTCTATTCAATTAAGATATTTACCATTTTTTCATTTACACCAAAGTTAGTAATCTCTAAGCACTTTGAGCGATTTAATATATTTATTTTGATTAATTTTATTAGAGCTAGAGCATGTGTTTTTTAGGATTATATGCTAGAAATTTAGATAATGTTTGTCATAGACCTGTTAACTATTGGCCTTTGTGAATATTCGAACCTAACAACAATACACATGTATATTGGATTCGTACTTAGTTTCGAATGTGTGGATTCAACAAATTTTTAATCTTGCCACTGGTGTAGAGGTGGATCTATAAATTTCAGGATGCACTGACACTTTTAGATAAAAATTTCGCAGCTAACACTTTGTGTGAAGAATGAAAAACAAAGTTTCAAATGAATTCGTCTATTGCATAATAGCATGCTAGGGCATTCATGTTTCAACCAATTTTTAACAATGAATATTAATGATAGATATTTTTGCAATAGAAAGTAAACTAAGCGATCAATTATTTCCAACAATATTGCAAAATTGTGTGGAACATCTGTCCAATAAATGTACTGCAGTATTATTGAAAGCCGTTTTTAAGGCCTCTAGCGAAATTTGCGGCGAAGGTATAGAATAGGGTGCACGTGGAACACGTGGACAAAAGAAACACTAATTTAATTTAAAAATATAAGAAGTGCAATAACATACGAAAAATTTTTTAAAAATAATAGATATATACCGAATAACTTTCCATAATTAACTAAATTCGTAGCACGAGGTATATATTTAAGGACAATAACTAACAGAAAACTTGAAATTCATAAAATAATTAACTATTGCTAAACAAATTACTAAATCTAGAAGTATATTCATGCAAATCTATTCATTTTTAGTGTAAATATATATATATAAACTTTTATACTTTGCAACCGCTTTGCATTTTCAGAGAATTTGCTCTTTTGATTTGTATTTATTTGCACATTTTATTTATCAATTAGTAAAAATAAATTTATGGCTAATGTGCATAAATATTATACATGCGTCTAATAGTTATAAATATATTTTGTGTAGTACGGATGTACAGAATCGGCTGGGTGCAATTACGATGGGCCTGCAATTATTACTGAAAATTCAAATAAATCTACTCAATGTGTTATATACATTAAGTATAACGTATAGAATTATAAATTTTCATACTTATATTGAACTCAACAAGTGCAAGAAGGCATTAATATCATAAAAATATGCATTTATACAAAATTAATGGCATCGAACTGATTGACGAACATATAATAATTTCTTTTAAATTCCTTAACGCTCGAGGATTGGCGTACTTCACGAGATATTCTATTAAATAGTGTTGGGGCACACACTGAAAATGCTCTTTCCGTCGAATATTCTGGGTATGGTGAGCAATCACTGAGATCTCAAATTTGTTTCATTAGTATGCAGCAATTCAATTAGGTATAGAGGCCTCATTCCATGCAGGAATTTTCAAGTTATTAGGAAATTTTGTACATAATCCCCTGTGAACCAGTGCAACTCCAAAATTGCTGCAGATATTCTTTTCCGGTAGCCTAGATTGAAAACTAACCTAGCAAATCTATTTTGAACAGTTTGAAGGCGTTTCAAATGACAAGACGCAATTTTATGTAGTTGAACACTGTGTACATCAATGCGTAAAAATACTAACGATTTTGTACTTATAATAGTTGCTATAATAATACGGGTAAAACCCATTGAATAATCAAAATTAATATATCAATATTTTTACCATAATGTATTTGGAAAATTCAGCTAAGTTAAAAACTTGATTTAAACTAAAAATGCATAATTTGCAAAAATATGATTTTATATCTTACAATTTGTTTAGTAATAGATAATAATTTTTTAAGAGTTCCAAGTTTTCAGCGCTATTGTCCTTAAATATATACCGCATGCTATCACGTGTTAGCGCGTGCTACGAATTTGGTTAATTATGGAAGGTTATCGGTCTATATCTACTATTTTTTAAACTTTCTACGTACATTATTGCATTTCTTATCCCCATATTAGTGTTTATTCTGCTCGCTTCCACCCTATTCTATATCTTCGCCGCATTTTCCATCGCTGCGACCCTAAATTACTATTCTAATTAGTGTCGCTATTCTACAAGTTCTCCCAATATGCTGTGGTTTTCTTGTTCACGTGTATTTTACTCTATGTCTTCATCAGTATTCCTAACTAAATATCACTAGAAGCGCAAATTGCTACAATGTCAATTATGTATCAAATAAACAACAGTGTGCAAAAACTAATATAAATCACATTGTTTAAATTACTATACAGCAAGTTCAAAACATTATAAATGAGAATACTAGAGAATTTTCTATGCAAAGTGAAAAAAGAATTCATTGAAGAAATTTAAAAAAACCTTGTACTTCCCAGTAACATTAAGAATTTATGCAAAGGCATTTTGCCAATAAAAAATGTGATTAAATTCGTAATAATAAGAACAACTAATATGCTTTGCAAATTACACTGTGACATAGATCAGGTAATAAATTTGAGGTTCAATATTTCATGAAATGAAAATTCAAAGGAAAATATTAAAACTTAGACCTGCTTTTGAAAAAAAAGTAAATTTCTAATTCATTAGTTTTTTACAATTTTAGTCCCTTAAATAGAAAATTTATAAAGATACGATTTTATGCCTCTGCATAAGGATTATATTTGATTATTTAATTATTTATTTATATTGAGAGACGATTTAATGAAATCAATATCATGGATCAATTGTATTACCTATCTGATTTTAGATATTCTCGCTACTTCCTTAATATGGAAACTAAACCTATTTGTATTAATTCTACACTATTCTTTGTGTAGAAGCATGAACATTTTGAACTGATGACATCGAAAAAAATCTCAAAAAACCATCAGGTTATTGCTTCACATTCATTCACACTTCATTGAATAGAATATCAATCAAATAGTTTTGATTTTATATTTATGGGAATGCTGCAATACCGGATGCATTGCTCAAAATGATTTATTTATATTAGATATATCATAGACATGTGCTGAATTGAAAATTGTATGTTCCCCAGAGTGCGTGTAATTGTAGAATAGATGTATTTGTTTATAATAAATTTTTCCTGTTAATACTTGGGTAATTAATATTTAATATTGAAGTAAAAAGGCCTACCTCTTAATGTGGCTATGTATTTAGGCCAAAGCATACACCAATGAAGAACCATAATATGGTAGATTTAAATATAACTGTTTTCGGCTTTTCGTTTCAGATCATTCTTAACCTCAATTAATGTCAAATCGTCGTTTGTAAGAATATGATTATGCTTATTATGTGTAATCTAAAAAAATAACTGCATTTTCATTCAAAACATATTCGTTAATATAATATATATATATGTTACTAACAAATTAGCAAATAGACAAGCTGTAACCCTCCCTAAATACTAATGCGTTTAAATGTATCTTACTATAGTTAATATAAATACCCTTGCATTGTTGTTTGAAATTATAGCAGAAGCTTTACATCCATTCTTGTATTCAGCACAGCGAAGGTATATTGCATTATTGGAAGTTCGATTTATCGTAAATAAAAATCCATCTATTAAATAGAGCTTCGACCCTTTTCTGCGCCCTTCAACAATCGAAAACATTCTAAAAATGAATTCACCGTATAATATATTTAAATTAATATAGGTAGAAACATTTTTCATAGCGTACGTTTCTGCAATGCTTTAAATACATCGTCAACCAATTAACTTTACATACTTAATTTATGCAAATCACATGAATTCACAATTTAATAGCAAAACTTAAGAATAAACGCAATTTTAACTAACATTGATCAATATCTATTAAATTAACTTAAGGAATGTCCCTAATGCATCAAATGTCTCTTCATTGCTAAATTTTAAATTTTAAATATAAATTAAGAAACATTTTGGGAAATTACAGTAACGGGACAGCGTAGATAATCGGGCGAATAGATAAAAATCTGGTTCACGATATTAGATATATCATAGACATGTGCTGAATTGAAAATTGTATGTTCCCCAGAGTGCGTGTAATTGTAGAATAGATGTATTTGTTTATAATAAATTTTTCCTGTTAATACTTGGGTAATTAATATTTAATATTGAAGTAAAAAGGCCTACCTCTTAATGTGGCTATGTATTTAGGCCAAAGCATACACCAATGAAGAACCATAATATGGTAGATTTAAATATAAAAGTAAGAGGAAGGCGTGCACCATGGTATTGAATTGAATATATATAACTACTTCACACAAAAATGCAAGCATGCCGCTGGACAATTACATTTTAAAAATGTAATTTAATATAAAGCTCTTTACGAACTTAAATTCTATGAAACATTTTACGAACATAAATTTTACGAACTTAAATTTTGATTGATACGGTATTCATCTCATTCAATTCAATATGAACAAATGATAGCTATTGGGTAAACTCCTTGATTGTTATTTAGGCTTTTTATCTGTAGTTTATAATTATTTAATGATAACATATAATTTTAAGCTAGATTATTGTTAGCTTAAGGAGAATGGAGGAACATAGACGATGGATGAGTACTTCTTGGAACCGGTAGCGGTTCGCACTTTCTTTTCAAATTTGGATTAAGATTTTATGAATTTGACAAGTAGTTGTTCGTTGAGCTTCTTTGCAGAACACGAAAACATGTTGGATAACCGAGGATGGATAATGATTATGATTATGTACGGCTACTGACGTAATAATATCGATGATGATGACTGGGTGGTTTTCGATTCGTACAGGATCCAAAGATGACAGATTGAGGTGTGCTGTTCTCTCATAAGAAATCTTGAGCAGTGGGTTGCAAGGTAAACGTGTAGAAAGTAAGGCTGAATCTGTTGAGCGTAGTTGGAAGCCGTAATGTAAGTGGGGTTCATGTAGATCGCCCGATGGCAGATTTGATTGGAGTGAAAGCCAGCTTAGTGAGACAAAAATTTCTTAGCGCAGCAAGAGTTTTCTCATTATTGATGGATGATTAAGATGTTGAAAGACGACCTTTTGTTCATGAGCAACTTGGATTGAGTGTCTTTTTCGGTATTGTAGTTTGGGCAGCGGAAGATGATATGGTTGATGCTTTCTCTCTCTCTTGGCATCTGATATTAGAGCAGAAAGGAGAAGTCTGTTGGTTTATCTTGGAGATGTAGTCATTGTGATTGCCGTGACCTGTAAGTGCTGAGTTGAGGACATATGGAATGTTTTTAGGGAAGTGAAGAAATGCTTGATAATGGAATGTAAACTTCGTTCTACTGAACAATCTCTTACTTTCTTTGTATAGAAATAAGAGACTTGCACGCGGTCTTCAAAGTAGTGCCCCAGATGCGAATGGCGTAGCTTATTCTAGGTGCAAGCACACCATCATGCAGGTTTCTAATGTTGGAAGAGTTTAATAAAACAATTAAAATTATATACAACCCCAGAAACAGCACTCTCAACAAGATAGTCTCAATCAACATTATGATTACCAGTTTAATTTTAATAATAATCTGAAGCACTTGTTTACTTAAAGCTAAAGACGCTTGTTACTAAGTGCTTAATTTCTGTGAATGCATAAAGAATTTCCGACCGTTATATATTCCTTTATATTAAAAATCAATGACATTTAATTGATATTTATTTGACATTAGATTAATTTAGTCAATAAATTATCATGGTCAATAGTGTTTTGGGAAAAAAATAATTTATACATTCCATATTTTTTAAATTTGCCTACGGTACCGGCATTAATTATTCGGACAGTGGCAATGCTTGGCACATGCATAGAGCAGTGATGCGCAGGATCAGGTGTCTAGGCGTAGTACACTTCGCGATAGGTTACTGAACGCCCATTAACTTTGATTTACCTTCCTTTCATGGCCAATACATGCAAATTTGCTTACTGTGTTCAATTTGGAGCAGTCAAAAGTGTTCGGGCGGTTTCTTAACGCTGTTAATGCTTATCATTGCGCCGAAAACTCGCATTTTAGTTTTTCGTTATTACTTTACCTTGACTTTTCACATTATTTCTGTGCACCAATGCCTGAAAAAACGACGTCTGAGGCATTTCGCAAGTTGATTATCGAACAATATCAGATGGGTATGCCTGTGCGCAAAATTTCCACCGCTACTGAAACCTCTAAGTCGACTGTCGCGGATATTATTTCACGTTTTTAAAAATACGACAGAAACATCCAGAAGATCTCTAATTCGGCTAACTAAAGCAAACCCTCACTTGACTACATGGGAATTGAAACAAAATTGGGCAGATGGGAATGTCATAAAAGTACTCTCGCCGTCCATCAAATTTTGCAAAAATATGGTTTATTTGGTCGAACGGCAGCGAAAAACCTTTTCTTACGAACAGCAAAAGACTTCGTCGACTTAAATTCGCCCGCATTCACAGCCAGAAATCTGCTGAATTCTAAAGACAGGTTATTTTTTCTGACGAATGGAAATTCGAAATCTTTTCTAGTCGCTGTCAGTTTGTACGGAGACCTCCTGAAGGAAAATTATATTAGCCGAAATATACCCAGAAAACGGTGAAATTTGGTGAAGGTTCACTGATGGTCTGGGGTCGCAAAAGTGGATTCAAGTGTGAATAGTCGAGTTTATATCGAAATTTTGCGTGAAAATTTAGTACTTTATCAAGATGCAGCTCCTGCACACAGTTCGCGGGTAACAAAGGAACTTCTGGAAGAAAGTAATATTTAAGTTCTAGAAAACCGGCATGGACAAAGCCTAGATCTGAATGTAATAAAAAATTTCTGGGCTATTCTGAGAAACCATGTTTCTGAAACTCAGCCTAAAAACCTGAATGAGTTGTGGAAGGCAATCAAAACGAAGTTTTATGAAATTCCTGACGATTACACCAAAAAACTGTTTGTCTCTCTGCCCAAGCGCATATAAAAAAATTTGCGTTCGAAGAGTAACCCAATTGCTCATTAATTTGGGTTGCAAAGTGCTATTATGTTTGTGGAATAGTGATTTGTCAGTATTGTTCAGTTAATATACATCTAACACGGATTTTTACAACTGTCCGAACTCTTTTGACCACTCAAAATTGAGCACGGCAGGCAAATTTGCATGTAGTGGTCATCAAAGTACGGTAGATCAACGCTAATTGGCGTTTACTAGCCTAAAACAATGCATAGTAGGTTGATGCAGTGCATCGCTGATCTATGCTCATGACAAATACTGCTACTCTCCGAACTCTTAATACCAGTACTGTATTATAGTTGTTCTGCCCAGATTTCAAAAATTTGGCTTTTTAATCGTATTTAACGAGGCAGTTTCGATCTGGCTTTCCGAACGTTTTGTCAGGCTTTACGTTTGCAAAAATTTTAACAAGTAGATAGTGTTTTATTTTTTTATCTTATAGCATTTTGATAAATAATTGTTGCAAAATCAGTTCTCATCTGTCTTCCGTGTTATTCCATTCTCACTTTCGAGTATTTGCACAATTTGAAATTTTCGTATGGTGTTACTTTCCAGTTGACAAATGTGTAATTTGAGGAGTCCTAGTTTCTAATTTTGTAGTGATCTATAACACATCGTGTGTATGCGTAAACGCAGTGTTTTCTAGTACTCGGAAGGTTAAAAACTCGAAAACTTGAATGCCTTTAAATTCTATTTTTAAGATGGGTACATGGGATGATCTTTAATTAGGAAGATTTACATAGATGATACACTGTAAGAAATTTTGATTTACTTCTTTCACAATTTGCTATTTAGACTTATTTAATTATACTTTCTCTTTTGATATTATTTGCATGGTAATGGAAAACAAAATTGCCTTGCTTTTGCTTTTCACTCACTGACTGTGCTTATTTAAAGGATAAATAGAACCACAGAAATCTTGAGTAGGCCATTACAGATCTAAATCTTAGCCATTTAAATCAGTTTATTAATTTTACTGAACTCACAAATCCGCAATTTGAACATTTGCTTTCTATTGTTGGTTATCAATTTAATTATCTGATTTGTGGCATTGATGCGCGGTTTTTTTAAATCTGTTTGTTTTTTAAATTTGTTTTTACAGTCATTGCTTATTATATCCTACAAATAAGGTTTATCTTCAATTGAAGTTCCTAAATTCATAGTGCTTCTATAATTCAAATGTTTAACTTTACTCAAATGTTTTTTTTGTCTGACTTATTGAAAATAGAATGATCTAGTTTTACAAAAAGCAACTTCAGCGGCTTGTTTTTATTATTTTGACTTAGGTAATCTAACAAACTATAAAGTTTTGGCCTACAAATGTTTTTGGATTAAAGTTATGGCCTTTTCGTGTGTATCCATTTCTGTTTCGTCGAATTTATTGTATCTAAATGTATTCCTTTTTGTGCCCGCATCCACTTGTTTATATCATGGTTGGTTTTTTATAGACTGAAAGTTGTTGCATCAGTCATTAGAAGTGATTGGGATTGAAATGAAATTTTATTTATTTATTGGCTAAAAAGGCTCTACGGTTATTCTTAAACAGCTTGGAAATTATCAGTATCATTTGATTCAGCATTAGATTTTTTCAGTATTTCATGAGAACCTTCTGACTTTGATAACCAATGTAAGAGTTCTTTAGGAATTCCTTTAATTGGCAATGTTATCATGTTAAATTTTGAAGCATTTTTTTGTTTTTTATAGCTATTTTCATTTTTGAATTAGTGTACTGTTTAATACTTTTATCACCTCCTGAATTTTTACGCCTAGTAATTACATTCGTGTCAAAAAATTTATGATATAATTGTGCAACTTCTTCAGTTGACGAATGGCTACATTAGAACGCTATTATATCGGCCCTTGTCTTCTCTATTGATATTGCTGTGAGTAACTTGCGTAGTTGACTATGCTATTACGTGCCTGCCTTTATTTGTTCTTGTGTGTTTGCCACATTAAGTAATTTTAATTCACATTCAATTTGTCTAATTTTTTGGATCGACAAAAATGCTCATGTCACCTCTTCACAACTTAGGGAGAAAGGATTGGATTGAGTCTAAAATTCGTAAGATAGAGCATACCTTTATGAAAAGTGCGCTCCCTCTTTTCGAAACATCAACAAACTTCTGTGCTTTATGGAAAAGCTTTATTGAAATCATGACGTGTACCTTGATTCACATTGCACATTCTTTATTTTCAAAAAATGGAATTTTACCCACCAAGCTTTGTTTTTTCCGTTGTGATAAAAATTTCTTTCTCCTACTTAAATATATTAAAACATGTTCTTCCGTATCCCCAGGGCTGTTGTTTAGGCTCTGTTATATTTTTATTTTTACATAAATGATTTTCCAGCAGTGACCCTTCAGTCAACTTGTAATATGTTGACTAATGACGCAAAACTCCTCAACGTTGACTTCTTACTGTTTTTGAGATTCTGGTTTTTGCATCTGCTCTGCGTGTAATGGCCTTTCAAGTGCAATCAACTGCTTCATAACCTCAAACTTAATTTTCTTTAAGATGTGTTCCCCGTGTAGAGTTCAATATCTTTCATTAGATTGGGCTGAGTGATGCGTGGTATGGCTCCCAACTGGGTTATTCAAAAATATTTTATGCCTGTCTACATTGGTAAATACAAAGTGAATGTGCAATAAAATTGGAAAATGTGACTTGTTTAACTTAAAGTTAGATTGTACGTTTGACTTTTATTTTGGTATTCCTAATTTTGTATTCACTAACATTGAGGTTGTTCATTCGGCTACAAGTTCCACTATTCTATAATAATACGTTTACATTTTCATCAGTAAAATAAATCAATTTATTTAATAGTTTTGTTTTAGATGAATGCATATAAATTTAGTACTGTTAGATGGCTTTCGCGCGATATTAAGCGTTTTTACAAAGACGTCTCTTTAGCGCAAAGTAGTCATTTCAATTTCGAAATTCTACTAGATAGAAGAAAATTGAAAACACCTTTAGGTCACGTAGTTTCCGTTAAGAATGAGGCTTTAGCACAGGTGAATTTTTTCTAATGCACAATTAAGTTGGCATCGTTTGAAACGCTCGATTTATTTAGTTAGCAATGCTAAATTACTATTATGTTAAAACATTTGTTAAATATCAAAATATTGAGCGATATTAAAATCTTTGTAATCATTGATTCTTTATGATACGTTACTTTATGAGGAATATTGCGCCCAAATTTTAAACACCGTTAATTAAAAATATGTTCCATATATATGCGCAGTGCTGTTCTCGAACATATTTTACATATGTAAATGAATTCTACTGTCTTAAAATTGGTTTTTCAAAAAGTAGTCAATGTCTCATTTACCTTTACCGGGTTGGGCAAAATGAGACATTTTTAACGAAGAAAATATAATTATAATCAGTTGCATATTGAGTCTTAAATCGAGTTTTCTTCATTAACAATAGGAAACATATCAAATTTACATTAAAAATTAACTGTACAATTGAACTGGTAATATTCCAGAAACTTCCTGGTTCATAATTCCAAATATTTTTGATGTTGCTTAGATAAGAACATTACTCTTCGTTTTATATCATTTCATCAGAATCTTTTATAAAATTCTATTGAAAACAGATTTATAAACGTATAAAATCAAATGTGACGTTTATATCAGAGCTACAAATCTACTTGTATATAGCAGCAAAGGCAAACTGCAATGCATTTTAGGATCTGCTCTACATTTTGGATCTCTTGGGTCCATAAACTAAAAGTTTTCAATTGCATTTTACAAACTATTGGAGATGACGACTTTAGATCATATGATTTGTGTATGAGCAAAAGTCACATACAAAGAGCGTATCATCTCTTCCAGGGGCAACATGAGCCCATTTTGCAAATGCGACATTCAATCCATTTTCCTCTAGGATTGCCTCAAGGAAAATAATTCATCTCAGAATATGCATTCGACATCTTGATCATTCACAGAAGCTGATCTGATTTCCAATTCACGCATAAAATTTTTTCCAATTCTCGAGTGTCTCATTTTGGACGAATGCATTGAGCTAAACTACTAATTTTTGGAAACCTTAGCATTATAATCACTTGCTGTGTTTCAATACACGATAACTAGAGCTCTTCAGTTACACAAAAACCGCATTGATACCTCTATCTAATGACATTTGCTGTTTCGTTTCAAAACAAAAAATATGCTCTAACGTTATAACAAGCGCGTCAAAAATTAATGTCATCTCTGCACGAGTAATGCATCGACATCACGCAACGATCAATATCGCGTCGCTTTTCATTTAATGACGTCATGTTCATGGTGTGTGTTATCATCGTCGTTCTGATTTAATTTACTCAAAAGTGGAGTGTCTCATTTTACCTGCCCGTCTTATAATAGCGATCTTCCCCTACACTTACAACAAAATTTCGCAAATTGTTACAATTATTGTGATAAAAAATTATAATGGTTTTATCAATAGCTAATGCACTATAACCGTGGTCAGTGTATAATCCTGCATTCTATTTTTAAGTTATAATGTTAAATTATAAATATTATCTAAAACTTTTTTTAATTTGAATATTTATGAGTTATTAATTTATGCTGCTAGGCTGTTGCAAATGAATGGCGTTCTCAAAACAAAGTAATCAAGCGGCACGACATGCATTTAACCTCTTTTATGTACGAAGTTATCGATAATGCTCTGAAGCAAACTAAGGATGACCTTGTTAATTCTATCATTTCTTACTTATCAACTGATACGGTCTGTTGTCGTGTTACGGATCCTGAGAATTTTCTCGTTATTCAGAATGACAATTGGGATCCAATATTGAAATGGTTCAATGAAGAATTCATGTGTAGTATCCCAGCACACTATGAGATCATTGCTCCCGAAATTTCATTAAATTCATTGTCAAATTTTAAAGCTCAGTTATTGAACTATAATCGAGAAGGTTTGGTTGCACTCTTGGCAATGACAAAGTCTTTGAAATCATGCATCATTGCATTAGCATTATCTCGTAGAGTTGTCAATGTTGATGAGGCCGTCAGATTAAGCAGACTTGAAGAAAATTTCCAAACTGAGAAATGGGGCAAGGTTTCTTGGGGGCATGATATTGACTTTTTTGAAATTTCAAGCCGAGTTTCATCAGCGTCATTGTTTTTTCAATTATCAATGGAATCTGTAAATTCCTTCAATAAGCTTTAGCGTTTGTTTACTTTTGTAATTCTTCAAATACACTTGCATCTCTAACAGTTTTCATTTTTAATGTATTTCTTTTTCATTTTTATCGTTTAAAACCAGTTTTTGTTGTTTTAGACCATGCCTTCGGCGCATTCACATCGCAATTTGATGCATATTCGATACTCCGATATGAAAAAGGACATGAGAACTGATGCTATTGATCTGTGCACATTTGCATGTGAAAAATATTCAGGTATTTCTTAACTTTAATTTGGTACAATATCGCATTTAGGTTATGGAATTACATATGCATTCTCTTATAATTTATTAAAGATAACTTTTTGTCCAAAATGTTACCATATGGCATGAGCAATATTACTCTGAGATCATAGTGTGAAGTAGTTATGATCGTTTGAAATTGTCGTTTTATGATATCCGTGTTAACAGCTCGAATATGTTTGGTTTACATCTGGATGTATCTTTGATTTTGCAGATACAATAATTAGAACACTTGAAATGTATGTTATAATAGTATTAAAAAATTAAGTATATTCTGCTAAACCATATGAGTAATTTCTGATTAAAAGAAATTTCTGCTTTGATAATTGTGTAAGCATATATAAGTCTTTTTAAATGTAATTTTTCCGTTTAGGTAGTAATGAGGTAGCAGCTAAGGTCATCAAAGAAGGCATGGATCGCCGGTTTGGACCCTCATGGCATGTAGTGGTGGGTGAAGGTTTTGGAATGGACGTCTCACATGATGAAGATTATCTTTTATACATTATCATCAAAAATGTTATTGGCATATGTGTTTGGAGGTCCGGTGCCTAAACAATTTGAGTAGAGTTTTTGATCAGCTAGCTTCCTCACTGAATAACTACTTAATTTTAGACTGATGGTACTATATTGTGAATTTGGTCGCAGTATGTTTAACTTTTTCACTCGCCATGTTTCGGTTATATGATTTAGAATTCATGTAAGGTAGTACATTCATGGCATTATTTGCTGGCGTAAATACGTTGAAATAGGTCATTTGATGTTTGTTTTTGAGCGAATTGAGCTATTCCATTTAATTTTTTTGTTTTAGTATGATCCATTGTTTCTCAAAATGTGCCAATTATGTACCGCCATTAATTATTGTTTGATTTCTGCCTTATCAAAGCTACTATGTAGTGCAGTTGTTAGTTTGTATTTATTTATAAAATTAGGATTTAGTGCATTAAATTTGTAATTTTAATTATTTAATAAATTTTTTTACATTGTTAATTAATCTTGTTTGTCTAGTAATTATTGTTAACAACTAAAATTTTATTTCAATTGCACTTTCAGATTTTTGTTACATTTATTTATGCACTTGCTATCATTTTTGTGAATCTGATGCAATCCAAGGACCTTTGAGATGATGATTAAATACTTCGTCGTCAATGTTCATATTCTGTTGACTAATGGAGTTGTGTTGAATCGTACGATTCAATTTTGCTTAGTTAACCCTTTATTTGGCACTGTTGCATATATGCAACAAATCAAACTTACTATGGATAACAAAATAATATTGATAGTTCAGTGTCAATACCGCTCTTAAATATAATTCTTACCTTGATTTACAGTAATTTTGCAGCAAAAATCTGAACAATTGACTTAAAGCATAGTTTCCGACCGCACAGTTTCCAAAAAAAATAACCACTATATTTTTTTCTTCTATTAGTAGTGCATTATATATTTTTCAATGTTACTGACGGGTTTACAAAGCAATTTAGCTCATGAAACATATTGAGAAAGACCTTATTATATATAATCTATTCGATGAAAAGCTGCAGAATCTCATTTTCTCATTCTGCGGTGAAGATATTCATTTGTTGCATATATGCGACATTGTCAAATAGGGGGTGATTTTTATGTCAATATCATGAACATTCCCACGACTTTCGGCATCAAAATTGCGAATCACCATGCAAAGCTGTGTCGTCATTCATAATTGAATCGTCATAGCAAGCTAACTTGAGGATCATTGATTGCTATTTATAGTACTTACGTCAGCCTCATTGCCGGTATATCATTCAATCGAGTCTTCATATTATTCGTTGCGCCGGAAGACTAAGGTGAGTTGAATTTATCAGCATTCAAGTGAGTATGAATCACAACTTTTTGATTGGGCATAATTTGGATTTTTAGTTAACAGTTTATTAGGGCCAAATATAGGCCTATATATATATATATATATACGTATCAACAACTGGTAACGCAAATAATCAATATTTCTTCAGAAATTAGGACGTTTTGCATTCAATAATGCTATAAATTATCAAAAGATGACATCTAAAAGCAGTTTATCAAAATAAGACAAATCTTCGTTTTTGTACCTCTATTTGGCAATGTTGCATATATGCAACAAATTATAAAATCTATCAGAAAACAGATATTGCAAAACAAATGGTACTTTATCTTCAAATAGACAATGTTTAACAAGTTAAAGTCAAAAAATAATTTTTCTGATCACTCTAACATAATGTGCCAAATACAGGGTTAAGTTTCAGTTACAGTTTTTGTAAACCAATTCAGTTGGGTAGTTACAGTTTCTATTAAATTTTTCATTATAGTTGATAACACTAAAAGCAATTAGTAACCGAATGGATTGTAGACATTCACTTTCATTTTTATTTATTTTAGATGTTAGTCTGTTTTGTTGGGGCTTTTCGTGTTGTCATGGTGATTTTACACCATCTGTGTGTGATGCCAGCATACTATTTATTTGTTATTTTGATACTTCCTGTAAAGTACATTCATTTGCCCACTTATCTATTGATTGAAGGCATGCTGTATCGTCATTTGCTAACGCTTGTTGCATATTGGGGTTCGACTGCTGGTTATAAATGTGAGTAATTTACACTTATTTCATTTTGTTTCTATTTTAAACAAAAAGCGGTAGTTCTTTGTAAATTTATTCATTAGGATTCAAATATATATATATTGCACTTTAGTCCTATTCGATATTGGTTTTAGCAGTTGGAAATCATGGAATTCATTAGATTTCATTCCTAACTTATGAAATGTAATTTACATGCTATGTCCCTTACTTTTTTCACTAACAATCAAAATAAATTTATCCCGAAAAATGCAAACTATGCCTTCTGTTGAAAAACAATACTATAAATTTAATTAGGCGATATTTAGTAAGTGTATATTAGGGGGTGTGACTCTCAATAAAAGTCCATCAAGTCTCATTAAGAAAGCTCCAAAACTTTTTGAGGAATAATTAAATGTTTAATTATTGTATGAACTCTATAAATACAATTGGGACTCTACTAAGATATGTTTTCTAATGTGCATTATTCTACATAACAATCAATCACGTAAATAAAAATAAAAGTAAATCAGTCAATTTGGTAAAAATATAAATAAATAATGCATAGTCTAGATTTTAGTACCTCAAATAAGTAAATCAGTACATCTAAAAGAGGATTGAAATTGAGTTTGGATCATATTTTTAGGCCCTCGTTTCAAAATGTTTACTGGGCTTCGAAAATCAACCTCAGTCACGCTGATTGCACATTGTTGGCAATTATCTGAAAACTTAAGTGATAAAATTTGAAATATTTAGATTTTGTAAGGTTATAAAAATTAATGAAATTCCCATTTCTTGCACATTTGTGGATTTAATGTTAGAAATATTGACATGCGTGAGAAAATAAAATAATTCTTCTTTATGATTTTAAAAAATTTTTTTTACTATTTTTTAATCATAAGAGAATGCGGTACTAATTAATTAATGTGTATGAATTTCAGGCTAACTCTTTGTTTTTGTAGATGGCAGGTTTGTTCTTAATTTTAATTTACTGTATAGTTCTGTTTTATTGTTCATTTCGATCTGTTTTATGACAATAATGTAACATTTTGCTGTCATTTTTCAAATGTCATTGTATTCATTCTCACTTTATATAATTTTGTTGTACACTGTTAATTGTTGTGGATTTTAAAGTAAAAATGATGTTTAGGCACGTATCAAGTGACCAACCATTTTGCTTTTATTTTTTTCGTTTCGATTAATTTATAAAGTTGAAATGAAAATTCAAAATCGAAAATAACCTTTTGTGTTCTAGAATTTTTTTTAATTTTGCAAAATGAAAGTTGAAAAATTTATAATTAAAAATAAATTAGAAAAAATTAAAAATTAAAAAATCAGAACGAAACATTTCAATTTCATTCTGTATATTTTTAATTCCTTTAAATTTGACATTTAAATTGCCAAATTTTCCGAGGCGTGAACTAAAGGATCTGCTTCGTGGTAAATTTAATACGCAGACTTTAAATATGCTGTCATTTTTTAACATCAGGTCTCGTTTTTCTAATTTTTTAATCTTGATGAGTAGTTTTATTCAAAAGTAATGAATATTTTTTCCAAATCTCGCCATGTATTGACCAGAAATACGGTAAATCAAGCCAATACAGAAATTTATTTTTACATGCAATTCTGAAAAATATGAATAAGAAAAGCTTCAGCTTAAAAAGTGAAAAAAAATTATAGAAATCAGTCCTAATCCAACAATGTCAGTTTACATGAACTCATATTCTTTTTTAGAATCCGACATAAGGCTCCTATCATCTTGATACGAGTGAAGTGATCGCATCAGATGTAAATGGAGAAGACAATTTTTATTATTATGAGCTTAATCTGTATGAGGAACATGCTGTAGTGTTGATGAAATGTGGGTATACTTGGTCTTTCTTCTTTTTCAGTTATACCAGCAATGTTTGTTATGCAGTCAGTTAGATGATTGAGAGCCAAAAAGTCATTTATTTTTGTTTTCTGAACACCAGACAAAAAAGTTGCTACAGCGTGCCTTGCACCATATATTTGGCACCCTACTTTTATTCCGAACAATTTAAGTTTAGGTCTCTCTAAAAATGGTATCAACGAATGAAATGCATTTCCTGTGTTAGCTTTCAATGCTGAATTCACTGACATCTCCAAAATTTAAAAACTCAATATCAAAAAATTTTACGGTTGATTATAATTTTAACCGTTATATGGTTCATATTTCCAATAAATAGACGGCAATTCCGTACTTCAAACTATAAAAAACACTCAGATATATATAAATATTCATAAAATATGTAGCTCATAAAACAGTCTTCTAACATGCAAAAATGTTTGCACGGCGCGCTTTTTTCGTTTCGGTCAATAGTAGCGATCACGGAAATTTACTGTCGCTTTTCGTTAATCACAACGTACCTGGTTCGCGACGACATTGTAGTACATCGTGGTCATTTCGTACACCCGGTAATGCGCATGCCGGGGACGTCACGGGGAACTTTGATTTGAATCTATAACGCTTTCCTTTCCAGAGGGAGTTTGAATATTTTGAGTCTTTTTGTGTGGACTGCATTTCACACCTTTATCGTTTTACGTATCCTTTTGTAGTTTTTATTCCATTTGTTTGTTTTTGTCATTAGCATATTTTGTGGTTTGTTTCCAATAAACGTTTCAGTGTCTTTTGCCAACTCTCTGTGTTCACAGTAACTTAGTAATCATTATATTTATTTTATGAGCATGTATATTTATCTGAGTGTTTTGTATAGATTGAAGTATAGAAGTATTGTTTGTTTCTTAAAAATATGAACCGTATAGCCGTTAAAATTGAAATCTATCCTAACGTTTTTGACATTGATTTTTCTGACATTTTGGCGTTGTTAGTGAATTCAGCGTTAAAAACTAACTTAGAAATTCTTTGTTTGATTGGTCCATCTTATCCTCATCCCCAATGCAGTAGCGAAAATATTCATTACACACCTGTGCGCAAGCAATCAATTTACTAGATCTTTTGTTAGAAAACCGTCAAGTCACTATATTCTTTAATGAAAGAACAAAATGAAATTGTATCGTGTATCATGTAGAATAAGTCAGTTTTTTGGAGCAAAAATATTAAAGCATTTCGACCAGCAATTGGAAAATATAAAACTACACTTGGAATTCGAAAACTACCTCGTTAGGAAACTACCCGCTAAGAAACCCTGTTCTAACCCTAGTAATATTGGTGAATGAAATTGAATGATGTCGTTTTAGTTCATTTTTCATTTTGCAAAAATGAATTTTTAATGCGAAATAGCAAAACTGAATTGAATGGTCACCTGGTGCCTTAGCATTTGTTTTGAAATCTTGCTAATGTGTCAAAAACTATGTTGTCACTAATATGATTGTTTTCTATACAAATCTTACTTCAACTTTAAACTTTGATGTAGTTGATTATTCAGTGCATTCTACTTTAGTGTGAAATTTTCAATAGTTTCTATTGTTTTTATTTCAGTGCAATGTGGAATCCATTGTCCAAGAAGTGTTCATTATATATTTGTAGTGCATATTGCATTTCTTTTCTGTTTGTTTTAGGAAGTTTATTACTGCTATGGGGTGGATTGTGAAATAAAGCAATTTGTTTTTACATGTTTAACCTTAAATAGCCTATCGTTTATTTAAAGTACAAACCGTTTTTGCACATTTATAACGTCCGCAAAATCAGTGGAAGAAAGCGAAGACCCTTCTATCACGTGCTGCTTTCAGATTGAGCATTACATTAAACAGTTTTTGAGCTATAAGCGTTTAAAACATTTTTATACAATGATGAAAAATTTTCAAAAATCCCCAGACAGTTTAAGGTTAACTATCGTATTTTTCGGACTATAAGGCGCGCATAAAATCCCTATATTTGTAAAAAAAAAAATCGGCAATGCGCCTTATATTCCGTTGCGCCTTATCTAGGAACAGTGTATGTTCACACTGCGCTGAAAAATCTGTCAAAATGTTTTATTACGACTTTGGTAAGCGACGAAGCCACTCCCCTTTATTGTCGTGGAATCAGCTTTCTATGCTGTCTAGACAGACTTGTTTCCGAGGGAACAAGGCAAGATGGCCACAATTAGAGGACAAAATTGAGCAGTGGATTACTAAACAGAGAACAGCAGGTAGAAGCGTCTCTACAGTCTCCATCCGACTTAGGGCAACAGCGATGGCACTTATATGAATATCAACGAATTTCAAGGTGGTCCTTCTTGGTGCTTCCGTTTTATGAAAAGGCGTCATCTCTCCATCCGCACAAGAACTACCACTTCGCAGCAACTACCAAAGGATTACGAAGAAAGGATGGCCATCTTCCGCACTTACTGCAAGGACAAGATCATCGAAACGAAGATCCAGCCAGACCACATCACAAACATGGACGAGGTTCCTCTCACCTTTGACATCCCTGTGAACCGTACCGTAGAAAAAACAGGGGCGTCTACTGTATCTATACGCACCACTGGGAATGAGAAATTAGCCTCCACTGTAGTTCTCGGTTGCCAGGCTAATGGCCAGAAACTACCACCCATTGTCGTTTTTAAGAGGAAGACTTTGCCAAAAGAAACGTTTCCTCTTGGAATCATCGTCAAGGTCAATCCAAAAGGCTCCATGGACAAGGAGAAAATGAGCGGGTGGCTGAGAGAATTTAATGTCAGGAGACCGGACGGCTTTTTCCACACGTCTCCGGCCTTATTGATCTACGACTCCATGTGCGCTCATCTCACTGAAACTGTCAAAAGCCAAGTGAAGAAAACCAATTCGGAGCTTGCCATCATTCCTGGAGGATTAACCAAAGAACTCCAACCGCTAGATATTGGTGTCAACAGGGCGTTCAAGGCTAAATTGCGAGTCGCATGGGAGCAGTGGATGACAGAAGGTGAGCACACATTTACCAAGACAGGTAGGCAACGCCGGGCTAGTTACGTCACTATCTGCCAGTGGATCGTCGATGCCTGGGCTAAGGTATCGGTCTCAACTGTCGTCTGAGCTTTCACGAAGGCCGGAATCATCAATGAGCAGCCAAGCAACAGCAATGAGACTGAATCGGATGATGACGAGGGGGATCCGGGCTTCCTTGATGCCGCTATCGCCTAACTGTTAAATTCCGACACAGAAGACGAGGAATTTGATGGATTCGTAGAAGAGGAATGATTGAAAAAGTGAGTGCACTTTTTTGTGTAATATTGACTGATATTGTCAATGATTTGAATAAACTTTGACTTATCCGATTATTTTGTTTCGCTTTATGCGCCTTATAATCCGGTGCGTCTTATATATGAAAATAGATCCGTTCACTGATACTGCGTCTTATAATCCAGTGCGCCTTATAGTTCGAAAAATACGGTACACCTCTAAGTGCTTGTTTTTCCTATTTTTCTCCATTTTTTCACAATTTGCTTTTTTTCACGATGAAATACTATTTTTGTTGTTAATTTTTTTTGAAGTGTTTGCAGATTTTGAAATGACCTGAAAACAGATTCTAAAGATAAACATATCTTTGTTTGTATCAGTTTTCTGTTTGACGACTGAGTGTTGGCATACACAATTTAAGAAAGACTTGAAAATTACTATTTCGATGCTTTATTTGATCATAATTTGCAACATCAATTTTCACCTTTGATTGTAATTTATCGAATGGGTCTCACATGATTTGAAATGTTAATTAGAGAATTACCCTGTTTTTAATCGAATTGACTATTTAGTATATGAAAGCGGCGATGACATTTCCGAGCTTGCGAACCACAGGTGCCTTGTTTTACCGAATCATCAGTCAACCGCTGATGTTCCTGTTCTTTTTGCTGCATTCAATACAAAGCCTGATGTTCTTGAGAACATTATGTGGGTGATGGATGATTATATGTTGTACAGTCATATTGGCATCGTTTCTTATGTTCATGGAGACATGTTTATCCGACAGGTACAAATACTCTTTATTACAAGGATGGTATTTACACATTTTCATAAAAGAAATATTAATTTAGGTTTTTCCTATCTTCAAAGAAGCAGTTTTTTTCAAAATGGGGATCCCATTCGTAGTCTTTGATAAGTATCAGTGTGTAAATGTAAATGTACACGAACAATGAGGGCTACAGTTTTGCAGCGAATGTAAACTCACTTAACTCTATATTACGTTTGATCAAATTTTAGTAAATTGTAAGATCTCATTTGACAAGCTAAGAGCATAAATTTTTACATTTACTTAATATGTATATTACGGTTGCCCATAAATTGGTCAGGTTTGAAAAGTTGCGTTTGAACAACCCGATTTGGCGCAACCTGTCCCTGCGCCAACTAACAGAGATACGACAACCGATCTAATTCAGTAGACACAAACCAAACTTTCACATTGCCTTTTTACACGAATGGCTTCGTTTCCAATTTTTTCTTCCGAACGAAAAACTTTTGTCGCCAATTATATTTGGTCCGAACCAACAAATTTTGTTTAAATAATTGCTCCTGATTTTATTTGGGGAATTGGGGTGCCACAATAACGATTTGCGTTGGTCAACAAAAATTAGTGAGAAACGTTGTTACTGTAGCACTGGCTTTACAAAATATTGATACTTCCTACTTAGCTCTTTCTCTACCATTCTATTCATTGGCTACAGGTAATGTTAAAAGCAACAATGTTGCAAATTCATATGTAAATTTATTACCAGTCAGTATTATTTACAGGAATTAACACTTTTTATTGATGATAGGTCAAAAATGGGGATGTATTAGATCAAAATTTTTGTCGCCCTGGTCATTAAACGTTTCGTGATGTCACCATCACATTTGGGGAATCCCCTACCGCCCCTTTTCGGGAATGTTACATTTTAAATGTTTTCTTATTGCTTTACGCAATTTTGTTTTCCATATGTTGATAGAGTTTTGGTGGCATTAAGTCATTATTAATGATAAATGCAAGTATGTAAACATAATATTTCTACATATCTGCAAATGTAGAGTAAAAAATGAAAGTTCAAATGACAGTACAACATCGCAGATTAATAAAAAGAAGTATCAGTAAGTAATTTTTTCTTATATTCATTCAAATACAGAATGAATCCTTGCAAAAATTTACTTGATAGGCTTCATTTTCCTAACGTGACGTTATCAATGACGCTTGAAAATCCCTAAGACATTTTATCAATAATAATTTGCCGATTTTCGCCTTGAGGTGAAAAAAATGCAAAAAGGGAATAAATACATATTTGGTAACAGAGAATTCCCCTAATTACGGAAATTTTTAGTGCAATATTTCATCACTTTTGAAGGGAGTTTACAATTCAACCGATTTGAAAAATTATTCTTGCATTGTAATTTTTAAGCAAAATTGCACCACATTAGGCTGGTTAAACGCAGTTTTTCAAACATGACCAAAATATGGGCAACCACTTTGTATAGGTTTTTTAATTTAATGTACCTTATAATTTCATAAATGTTAAGGAAGGTGTTACTAATGATTATAAATAAATTTTCGAAACTCGTCAATTTGAGACATTTGGTCAATGAGCAATGTGAAACATGTTTTGCGCCTCAAAATTTTTGTCTTTTACGACATTGATATTTACAGCAATGAAGACGATGTACGAGTATGATAAACTATATGATGATGATGACACTATGTCACTATTTCGATGAAATGCTACCATAATTGTCATAAAGTGTTCTTGAAAATGCTTGTTTGGTCTCTAGATTTGTAGATCATAAGTCTGGACTTCCAACTCCAGTATCAAACATCCCACATTCTCAATTGAGAGGTGTCACATTTTGCCGAAATGCAATAATGTCGTAACAATTAGCAGTAGTAAAAAATGCATTGAGTAAATGGTACAGCTAAATCCTATTGAGCTGCAAAGTTCACCAATATGATATGGATTTAGTTAAATTTATTAATTGTGATGTAATTTTTATTAAATGCAATGTAGTCATTGTTGCCAAAGTTTAATTTTATCTACTACAAGTTTTTGCTAACTGTGTAAGCAGTAGCATATCTAAATCTGTTAATGCTCCTAATGTATTATTCCATGGCCTATGTGGGCAATGATTATTCTAACCAATAGCAGGAGTTAATATTGAGTGAGTTTTTACATTGCAGCTAGAGTTTAGTTGGCACCAAACCATATTCATTCTGTTAAACAATAGTGAATGTCGGAAACCTATATTTTATATCGTCATCCCATTGTGCTTTTTTGTTCTAAGAAAACTACTAAAATATCTTTAGAAATTGTCGCGAAATCAAAGACAAT
Organism: Hofstenia miamia; assembly: GCA_900660155.1. Lineage (NCBI taxonomy): Eukaryota > Metazoa > Xenacoelomorpha > Acoela > Hofsteniidae > Hofstenia > Hofstenia miamia. The sequence continues at coordinate 486,826 of CABFPE010000436.1, forward strand.
TAACTCTTGGCAAGATGCGGGCACATGTCTTGTCTTCATTCATTCCAAATCATAGACGATGGTGTGTGCTGTTTCCAGAAGGAGGCTTCCTCAGAAAACGTTTATCTTCCAGTCATGAGTGAGTAAATATTGGTGATGCCATAAATGAGCATCCAAGCTTTATTAGTTTTGTTCCTTGCAATTTTTATGTTAGGCTATGGTTGAAAATTTATTGCGTTAAGGGGTTACCAAGCAAATTTTATTTTGTAGCAATTTCTAACAAAATAGAAATATCATGAATAAGCGTTTATTTGGATGCCTGTCGGTTGACATTTTGGTTTCATTCCAACACGACGTGTTTTGAAGCTTCGTAAGCAATAGGTTGATATCATACTTTTCAGAATGCCCTCCACTGTTAACGCTCTTGAAGACTAGTTACTTATTCGGATGAGAATTTTGTTTTTTGGGTGCGTTCTCAATATATATTAAAATGATGCATTCTTTAAGAACGGTCGTAGATTCTTTTAATGCCAAACGTCCTTGACGTTTGTGTCATACTATATCTAAATTGAACGTTAGCGGCTATAAATGGAATTCGGAAAATAGGTTACAGTCAGTCATTGCGTCGTTTAATATTGCAAAATGAAATCGTGCTTGCAAACTTGCATCGATGCGTTTCACGCGTTATAATGTAAAGCACACATGTTGCATGGAACATATTTGTTCATAGCTTTTTGTTTATAAACATAAATGTAGTACGTTTTCAGATATGACTCAAAATTGCTAACGAATTTGCGGCATTTTAATTCTTAGAAATGTAACAGATTTATGATAATTAATAAGATTTTTCCGTTTTGCAGTCGTAATTTAAAGACTATGTATCACACCTACACGCTTTGGAATTGGGATCTTAGCCTATATTGACCAACTGGTTTTACAAATTTAATGTTCTGAGTCTACTAGTACTTGGAAAATGTCTTGATTAGAAACCTCCAGCAGCATTGGATTTTTTGTTTACTATGAAATATAATTTTGCTTTCACTATTTTGTTGATCTGCCCAGTATACTTTTCAGAAGTGACTTAAAAAGTTTTCTCTCCTATTAAGAGCTTTAATTTTTTACGCAATATATTTTAATCCTTACGAAAGTAATGAATTAATTCAACTCGTAAATTGTGTGCATCCATTTTATTGTAGTATTAATTCCTTCAAAGAAATCGTTTTATTTAAATTGCATTTTTCTGTTTAGATATGCAAAGAAAATGAGTCTTCCCATTTTACAACGTGTTACTATTCCAAGAATTGGTGCTATTGAATGTATTAACAATGCTATTCTCGAGAAACGTAAGTGTGCGCAATTATGCAATGCAAGTTAATGATAAATTACTAAACATTTATGGATTATAAGTTTAAATGAAATGTATTTCTAACCAAAGCATTTGGGTTGTTCGTCTACCGTTTATTTAATTTAAGGAAATTCTATGACTTCATGAAAATTGCAAACAGCTTGATAACGTATTATTAACTCGGTTCTGAATTGGACTATTTGATTAACCCTATTTTAACTGGACTTTTTCGTAGCAATTATTCCTTGGGGGGGGGGCAATTTTGCTTGTAGTGTTTTCACTGAATGAATAATGGAGCAAACAAAAAATGATTGATGGTGATTTTACCTATTGTCGCTTTTCTAGTGTTAATAAATGAAATTATCGGGTGGTTTTAATTTAAAATTATACATATGTTGTATACTCAAAGCTAATGGCACTTTTTTGTTTTCATGAAATATTTATTAATGCATGTATCTTTTTTTAATAAGTCAGTTTTTTTCCAGCGAAGTACAATCTTCCTAATCTCTCCGATTTGTTGTTTATTTATAGACGTGAAGATTCTAAAATTTTAATTAACTTTCCCAAGTCATGCATTATTTCTAAGTTAAGCACCGCAGTTTGGTATGATAACAGTGAATTTGTTCCTCGTTCTGTGCTTGATTGCTTTCAATGAAGCAAATAATACTTTTGCCCAGTTTAGCTCAAATGGTTGCGGGAGTGCTTGCCAATCCAATTATTTCTGTTATTACTCCACGTGGCACAAATACAATTTAAGGTGTACCTTGTATTTTTCGAACTACAACGCCACCCATCAATCAGATACAAAACTCATGCTGTCGAATCCTATTGGACAAATGCGACTTATTTCTGTTTCCTACCGTTCACATCAACAAAACAGTAGTTATAGAATTTTTAATAAGGCCTCGTTTGATTTTCAATTGAATAACAAGACAATGGTTTTTTCCATTAATGCTACTTATCATAATCGAAGAGATTTGCGGGACTCGTTTGTGACATATGTTTCCAGCCCCCTGTGCTCGCAATTTGCACTGCGTGCCAAATTGAAGGAAATTAAGTTCTACAATTTGAAAAAGGTGAGGTATTTGTTTTTGGACATCATTGTAGACTATTGTTTGACGTATCCCAATTGCTCTAAGCAAAGAATTTATTTGTTGGACATGAACAATGTCAACACATTCGATAATTACACTATAGTTCCTGTGAAGGACTTCCAAGAAAGTGAATTTACTAATATTATATACTCATATAAAATGAATTTTTTTATTGAAAATGGCACCGATTGTGGGGAAGCTACCAACTCAATAGATAGCCTACTTCTTTTTTCTGAACACAATTTTTGCGAGAGCCATGTTTGCCCATTTTCTCCTGCGAATGCTTCTTTTGTTCAACTGAATGCTGTGAAAAATAAAGGTATTTGCTTTGATATTCTTGAATTGACAGACTTTGATACTGAAGAAGAATATCTTCGAATTGCTTGCAACTATGAATGCAAACAACATCTGCGTTCCAGCAAAAAAGTGGGATTTATTCGCACAAATAACTTTTGGGAATTAATAGCTTAATTTGCTAAAGTTTGATGTAAATAGTAATTTATTGATTAAAGATAAATTACTCATAGGTATGCAGTTTGTAAACACCTTAGTTTTAAATTTCTTATTTCATATTCAGTGTATAATATATGAATGAATAATCGGCTACATAGATGGACATGACTAAATATGGTCATGCTACATAGAGATTCCCATTTCTTTAAAAAGGTTTTTTCGTGACAAACTGAATAAATACTGGGAAAAATATGTATTACTTAAAGTATAGATCGCTTATTTTTTGAAAATCTTAATTTTTTTCAAGGAAATTAATATTTTAAAAAATAGGTAGTGATGTATGCATGCCATTTCAACGTGTTTTGCATCGCCTATCAATAAGGAATGAGGCAATTTTTGGAAGATATTTACTTAACAAGGAACAGTTACAATAGCTTTACACTGTAAAAATCACGTTTTTAGAATTTTTGTGTTGTTTTATTTCACTTGTTTTGTTAAATGACATAGCCAAAAAATTCAAAGTTTTCTTAATTTCCCGTAATGCAAAATTGGAAAAATCAATTCTCATTATTAGCGAAATAAGACACCAAAAAATGAAATGTAGTAAATGTACAATAGGATTTCATGTCCCGAATACGCTATGTAAAACTCAATTTCCATTGCATATCTTGTCATTTGTAATAGTCTGGTTTCATTTAAGATTATAAAAACCAAAAAGACGAAACTGTTTTAGTGTTCGATAATATATTTCTAAATGAATGCCACGACCAATAATTATTAAATAATTTATATGTATTGTTTTTGTAATGCTAGTAACAATTATCAATGGAAATCATACAAATGTTTACACCTTTTACAGCTAAAGGAGAATTCGGTGAGCATAGCCAAATTGTGATGTTGAAAATAGTGTTAATCATATTTGCTTGATTTTGTAAAATTTCGCATGTGTTAGTTTTTGTAATGCTGAGGAATTTCTTAACTAAAATTTTATTAGAAATCTTTTAATTATTTATTATTTTCTAAAATCAGAATTTAACACAATTGTCAATAGATTAGGCGCATATTTATTTGTCTTCAAGAAAATCATACTCTGAATTAAATACTATACGTACGTTTCAATTTCATTGCTAACAAATTTGTATCAAATATTAACATAGATTGAACGTCTCTGACAACTATTCTAAAAACAATATCTGTTGAAGTCGGTTTTATAGTATGAATGGATATCCCAATTTATCTTAAAGTTGCTTTTTGGAGGGTATATATTCCCCTAGCCTTGATTCAATGATAATTTTCAACTAAGCATCATTGAATCAATTTATATAGAATTAAAGGAACCAAGCTTAAACAAAAAAGATGAATATANATATAATAGGACTAAAAACAGAAACCAAGATCGAAAACATTTCCAAAGTAATATATGAAATAACTTGCAACTGTGGTGCACAATACATTGGAAAAACGTCAAGGAATTTACAATTAAGAATTAAAGAACACAAAATTCATTCGACCATCTCTGATCATTTAAAGAACTGTAATATGGAATTTACATATAAACCCTAGCCTTGATTCAATGATAATTTTCAACTAAGCATCATTGAATCAATTTATATAGAATTAAAGGAACCAAGCTTAAACAAAAAAGATGAATATAAATACAAACTTAATTTATCGAAAATATTATAAAAAAATAGATAAAAATTTGTAATTTGATGAATATTTTGTAAATTTTATAGTGGGCAACTTTTTGAAAATGGCAGCGGCATGCCGAATCATGTCAAATAAATGATGCGTTTCTTTTTTAAATTCATATATAAACTGTTATTCATTATTCATATATTGACAAATATCGGGAAAGGTTTATATTTAGCATTTTTCTCAATCATTTTATTGCACATGCAATTATATGTAAAATGTTGCTGTCAATTTTTGTTTGTGTAGAATTCTATACATTATTAAAAGTTATCATTGCAATATACAATGACAAAGTTTTAGCATGATTTATTGTAAATAATTTTTTTAAATGTGCCATTCTTTCTCATGAGAATCCAAAAAATTTGAAGCTTTTTGAAGTGAGCTTTTACTTCGTCCAAAAAATATAAAGATTGGCTATACAGTTAATTCGTATTAAAGTTGTCATTTTTAAATAAACATAGGATCTTATAAAATTCCATTTCTCCTACTTATCTGTGAGTTTAAAGTAATTGTTTTTGCATCGTACAGTTATCTAATTAACAGCAATTGTTGGCATTTTTAGGTGATGTGCCATTTAAATACGTCATAGATGTTACCATTGCTTACAATAAGCAGTCAGATTGTTTGGGCTTATTTCAGCTGATTGCAGGAACGTATTCACAGCAGACTATTAATGTCCATTACAGAGTATTTGAATTCACCTCGATTCCAGCTCACTCTTCTAATGATTTTTTCACTTGGTTACTTGAAAGGTGGGAAGAAAAAGAACTTTTATTGAAACGGTTCTATGAAGTTGGTGCTTTTGAAATTGGTGCTCAACCTAAGTGTTGCTCACAGTTAAATATTAGGGCTGCAATAGTAACGCTATTCTACACAGTGGCCACTTACACATTCTACAAATTCTTTGAATTGTGCAGTAGTTATTTTCAATTTAGGTTTAGTTAGTTTATGAAATGTATTTAAGGTTTGTTTCAATTGGCGTCGGAAGCGAAGGGTCAAGGCTAAATGGTACCTCCACATTTGCTGAAGATTGCATATTGTGACTACATAGGTTCCTAAAAAATTTTCAGCATTCTCAGTTATTCCGACGCCAATGTTTTTTTCTGAACTTATTGTAAAAAATTTACTAAAACATCTAGTTATTTGATTTTTAAAACCGGTAGGAATGTTTTTCAACACCAGTTTTCCTGAAAAAGTTTTTTTTTGAGTTAGATAATACTGTATCGTATCCTGTTAATTTATTAAAGATTTTATCTCTTAATGTTCAATATAAAGGTGAACGTTGGCTCAGGCTGAAATTTTCCTTTTAAGCATAAATATTGTCAAGTAATTATTATTATGAATGTTTGCTGCTCATTTAATTTGTGAGTTGATTTTATTTATCAAGGAATGGTTTATGTGATTAAATAAAACATTACAGTATCTATAATGACTTAATACTAGAGAGTTAACCAACATTGATTTCATTTTGGAATTTACAAAAGTGCCTACATGTGAAATAGTTTTAATCCCCATTGCCATTTTGCGTAATACTATGCGTATGTGATTTGAGTAGTTTAATTTATTATCGATTGTTACTACAAGATATTTGAAGGATTCTACTTGAGTAATTTTCGACCCCGAAAAATTTAAAATGTGTGATTGACTATCTTTGTGAAAAGGAGACAGAACACAGAATTCTGTTTTAGAGGGATTTACAGTTAAATGGTGCATATTAAAATATTTCAGCAGTTGAGAAAGATTGATTTCTAACTTACTAATTGATGTTTCTATTTGTGTGTCGTCAGTATACCGCACTATTCCACAATCATTGCTTAAATTGCCATTTAAATCATTTACATACACCGAGAAAAATAGAGGCCCTAAAATAGTACCATGGGAAACACCTTTGTAAGTTTTACTCCAGTTAGAAAATATACCATTTACCTTTACTCTTTGAAAACGATCACTTAAGTAGCACCTTGCTAAATTTATACTATTAGAAGGGAAACCAATATGTTCTAACTTTTTAAGAAGAATATAATGATCAATGGAATCAAGTGCTTTGGACAAATCGATAGAAGCAATTGTGACAAAATTGTTATTATCGAGATAAGATCTTCAATTTTCATTAGCGTAAAGTAAAGCATCAGAGATGGAGTGAGCTTTGCGAAAGCCGAATTAAGTATTCGAAACAATATATTTGTTATGGAGATAAGTGTTTATTTGGTCAAATATTATTTTTTCGAGGATTTTTGCAAAAGGCGAGATGATTGAAATAGGGCGGTAATTGCAATTTCTTTGTGGGTCATCTCTTTTATATATGGGAGTAACATTAGCTAATTTTAAAATTGATGGAAAGGTATTTAGTTTTATGCAGTGATTGATAAGGTATAAAAGACTACTAATGAATTTTGCACAATCTTTAATACACCATGCAGATATTTCAGATGATCCGCTTGATTTATTAACTTTTAGTTTATTTATAGCTTGATTTCGTATCTAGTCACAAATCGGAATGAAAAAAAATTTTGAGGGAGGTTATAGTTACATTTTTTAAGTTTAAGTGGCACTGAAGGTCCCAAGTATTTGCCTAGGTTAATAAACTGATCATTGAATGCATTAGCAATATCCTTTGATTTAGTTCATATTCCTCCATGGCTGTTTTCAATGAGATGTAGGTGTTGCATACGACTTTTGTTTCTGTTCAATACATTGTTGATGAAGTCCCACTTATGTTATGCTTAGGGTCATTTATTCTACTAAACACGGGTTTCATATACCGATTTTGTGCTGCTCTCATTTCAATATTAGATTTGTTCCTTGCAATTTTATATAACAGGTAGTTATAAGCAGTTTCATTTCGTAAGTAAGTTTTGTAAGCCCGATTTCTGCATTTGACGAAATGGTTTAGGTTGGTAGTTAACCAGGAAAATCGCGTGATTTGATAACTACAATTTTCGTGTTTAGAAAAACTTCTTTTGGTTGGACAAAATAAATTTGGATAAGTCGTGAATGAATTAATAAATGAATTGAGCATGCAGTTTACATACACGGATAGAAAGACGCTATCCCAAGAATTAGAAAGTCAATAGTGTGATTGAAGAATTCTACCGTGATTAAGCATGCTCAAATGTATAATACAAACTATGCTTAGAGAATTCGCGAGGCACAATTATAAAACCATACCCCATAGGGCAAAGCAAATTTTCAGAGTACATCACTTGGCAAGAGTCACGTTTCGGTAATAAAACATATATCAATGTTTTTTCAAGAATTAGTTCTGAAATATAAAATTCCTTATTATTTAAAGACCAAGGGTTTATCAAGACATAATTAGAGTTATCTCCATTAATAGAAAACCTTATATTTTGAGGGAGTTAATCTGTCATTGATACCAGTTTACCTTGATATTTGAGTTCAAAACCACGAATTTTCAATTCATTTTTATCACATCCGTTGTGTATCGAAGTCCATCTTTTGTGAAGAAGGGCTTTTTCTATTTTCTGTTGGTCCATGTTCAATGCTCGATTTATATATAAATTCTTTTGACACTATAGTCCTTATGCGCCTTGCTAAGTATCTTCCGAGCATTGCACGCCGAACGAAATTCTTCTATAACAGTTCTTGTTCGAAATTTACCCAAGCGGTAGCAGTCTTTTTATTCAATTCGTTCCTCTCCAATACAGCTAAACATATTTCGCATGTCAGACATTTCTAATTCAAGTCTTTGAGATTTAGTTAATCCCGTTTGTTCTTTTATCCCTCGTACGCGAATGCAGTTCAAGTATTCTTCGGTATCAGTCTTAGCAGGTGGATTGCCAACATCTTTCAGGGAGTTGAATTGAGTTGGAACTTCGCGATTTCAGATATATGCTACATCATTTCCTTTTGAAAATTTAGAATTTTTTCTTCCGTCTTTGCTCATCAAAAATTTGGTTTCAATCATAGATAATTGTTCCTCTATTTACTATAGACAGGCCTTTCTGAAATCTTTTTATACAGGAAAACGCAGATTTTGACAATCCAATGCATGCAAAATGAATAATGTTGTCACAATTAATACACACTAGAGCATCGTTTAACGTTGTCTCGAGAGCACAACTTAAACACGACCGACCACCAGTCATGTTGTTGACGCCTAAAAATCTATACTTCTCTTTAAAATCCTTAATATGTTTGTAATATTCTCAGATTGCAATGTATAAACTTTCTGGAACTGCTTTTTGGATGTAGAATCTGTCTCTTATACACACTGGATGAAATTACATACAATTATGTATAATTATATTATCGTGCAAAAATTAGTCATGTATCTCAAAGTTTTGCTGTTAGACATAATTGTATCCTTGTTTTGTAAATTTAAAACAAATTAACCATGTCAATTAATATTGTATTCATATTTTCATCAATAAATATTCCAATTTAAAGCATGCAAATTGTTACAGATTACAATCATTGAGATGTTGTCATAAAATATTTATGCTTCTTGGTCAACAAAAATTTACTCTTGTGGTCTAAAATTTGATTTTTTTAAGAATCATCATTTCTGGTCTAAAATATCTGCGTACATTTCTCATTGCTACAACTACCGGGTATTAAACTATTTATATATTTGCGATATTTATTATTATTGAAATATATTAATAAAAATGTCATCAATGATATCTAATTTGCAGCTTCTGAAACAAAAAGTTCTTTTCTTTTAACTTAATTTTCTGCATTCTAAAATTCTCTAAATTCTTTTATCTGGCCGCAAAATTTCTTTCTATTCTCTAAAAACTTGGTGAGCATGTTTAGCAGTAATCATATAACTAAGGAATTGATGTATGTAAATGTATTAGACAAATATATTTTCGCTTACAGTTAAATTATATAAACTGGTTAATATTTACAGAAATTAATATTTACAATATATTTACAAATTTTTCAAACTGTTTCTAATTAAGCCAATTATAGAAAATATATCCTAACCAAGCCCTATTGTTAATTTTGGGTAAGAATGAGAGCAAAAATAATCCTTAATTTCTTTTTAATCGTATCCCACTTATCTAGTTTTCCTAAAATTTAAAGCAAGTTATTTTAGTTCTAAATCCGGCAATTTTGGAAAATTATTTTTTGAATCTTCCCGATAGTAAAATTTCGTTCATTGGATGAACTACTCAAATATGAAGGAAATTGAATTTTGTCAAAAGGTAAACGTTTGTTTAGAATATCCCATGATTTAATTAAAGAATTATCTCAAAATAGAAGGAAGAGTCAGGAAAATTGTTTTTTTTAAACAGCATTTCAAGGTTTTTTCGTACTGAACGATATTTTTCGACCTATTTTATTTGCGAATCAAAATTTATCTAGAAATGTTTTTCTACTATGCTGAAAAAAACGTTTCAATACAGGTGGCTCATTGCTATGGCATAAATTCATTTCTTATTATATAAATATTTATCTTCTACTTTTGGAAACATTGAACAGAATTATTCAGTTTCAAATGGAATGCTTGAGATGTACTGTATACTGAAATAATGTTGCAGTTTACAAAAGTACTTTCTAAAGGTTTTATTACACTATCAACTTTTGTCATTATTAAGTATGCATGCTCACTGAATATTGCACTGTACTACAGTAAAATATATATATATATATATATATATATATATATATATATATATATGTGTGTATAAAATAAGGAACCTGAATTTACAGACCTGGAGAAAAGTATTGAGATATCCATTCATTTTTTACATTTTGGTTATCTCAATATGATGTTACAATCAGTTAATAAAACGCTAAATATTTTGCTTAGGAAAATTATAAAGGACATTCT
>CABFPE010000436.1:503899-515101 GCA_900660155.1 Hofstenia miamia
ATTCGATCCAGATTTCATGTTTACACATCACTCTGATGAATGCAAGACTATTCGAGATGCGATATATCGGGTGTCCCAGAAATAGTTGTTAATTTGAATATCATAGTATATGTGTAATAAATCCACTCGCACCTGCTGTTGTTCATTAAATGTTTGCATGCATATGTGGGTTTATTTAAATGGATCAATAAATCAATATATATTTTAGCACATGATTTGAAATGGAACTTCCGCTAAGCGACAAATTGTGTCTTGTGAAGCATTATTATCAGAATGGAGAATCCGTTACTGCTGCTGTACGTGCGTATCATTATGAAAAGGGCATCAAAAATAAAACATCAACAGCTTGCCTTATCTTCTGTACAGTATATGATCAATAAATTCTCCATACTGGGTCACTAAACAAGACAACACCACCTGGTCGAAATGCAAATAGTGAAAACGTTGATTTGGTCAATGCAGCTCTCCCAATGCAATCTGTCCGAGCAATGTCTTCTGCATGTGGTGTATCAAAATCGAGTGTTCATCGAATTGTGACAACACAAATAGACTTGTTTCCATACAAAAAACAGTATCTTCATTACATTCCCGCCAGTGCACAAACTGAAAGGCTCGAGTTTTGCAACAAATTATTGGCTAAGCATAGTGAATCACCGAATTTTATTCACAATATTTTGTTCACTGATGAGTCAACATTTGATTGCAACATCCACCTGAATAAGCAAAACAATCGCATTTGGTCACCGAAGAGTCTGGGCCCACCATTGTCTGCAGGTTGTGAAGTGAAGCACTTCCCAATGAAAGTGTGCGTTTGGATTGGCTTTACAGCAAACTTCAGAATTGGCCCATATTTTTTCACTGATACTGTGACCAGTGAAAATTATATAGACATGATTAAAACATGTGTTATTCCTGCCTTAAAGAACATGAGAAAGTTTAGCTCAACAATATTCCAGCAGGATGGGGCAACCCCCACACAGCACGTCTCACTAAAGAATTCCTGAGCAAAGAGTTCGGTGCTGATCGTGTCATTAGCAGGGGGTTTCCCTTTGGCTGGCCAGGCTATTCACCAGATTTAACACCTCCTGACTTTGCCATATGGCCTATTTTAAAATCGAAAGTCAATGCAAAGAACTTCACCAGCAAAGCAGACCTGATGGAAGCCATCGAGATGGAATATGAAAATTTGCCACTTTCAGTTTTCACTAACTCAGTGGATGCCGTACCTGAAAGATGCCAGTCTTGCATCAACAAGGAAGGAGCAAATTTTTAATGAACAATGTTTTATAAAACCCACATACATTGACTATATACATGTGCATTATTGTTTAATAAATGTTGGTTTGAGTTAATTTTTTTGGTAATTAAAATTAACAACTATTTCTGGGACACCTGATATATATATAATTACTGTAGTGCAGTGCAAACAAATGATTGTATAACAGCAAATGTGATGACTGTACAACCATAACATAATACTAGTTCATCTTCAGATGTTTATAATTTGGCATCAGATCACGATGGTTGGGCAATTTGTGGAAGAAAATGTAGCGGGATACAAAACCTTGATGTTTTGAAAATGGCAAAATATAGTGCCAACTCTTAAGGAGCACATTTCACAAAACGTGTACAGAAAGTTGAGCTACGACCAATTAAATATAATTTGGACAATGATGCAATTATGAATTATCCAGTTTATAGTGAACGTTTGAAGTAGCAAAATCAACATAATGTACAAAACGCATATTTTTACAGCGTATCATTTTTATTGAAACATTGATGATTGAAATTAATCATAAGTCTCGAATAGGTTCAGTTTCTTGTATTAATTTGACCATAAATCACTTTATAGCAAAAATGAGGAGGATCATTTTAGTAAGTTATGGGTGTGCAGCACAGTTTCTTTCACAGCATATTTTTTCCTTGTTGACTACTATTCAGTCAGAAAATTTTTATGATTGGCAATATGACGAAGCTTCTCATAGGAAGTGGGCAATGGATGGCATAGGTGGCACAGTTAATAATATGGTAAGTCATTTTGTAGTCAGCAAAGGAATTTTTAAAATTGACCAAGAAATTTATAGTGTTGTGTCACTTTATTTATTGCTCTACAAACTTATGGAGGAACCAAATCTTACTGCAGTACCCATACTTATATCAAAAATTCATCAGGCGGAAAAGCCACAATATAGAGCTTTCTATGAACATTTTTATTTTTTTATCCATGTAAATTAATGTGGTCACTGTATGGCCAAATGCAGTCTTGGACAAGAATGAATGGAGTTCTCAATCTGCAAGCATTGGTTGCATAAAAATGTTTCTTTGGATAATCTTTTAGTTTATTGAAATAATTTTCATGCAATGGTATTGATTTTTTAAATATTTTTCTTAAAATTCAAATTTAAGTAGACAATACCTTGAATGTTGTATGAATGGCTATACATTAATATTTTTAATATTGATAATTTCAGAAAATCTGTAGGACGGATTTTTTGTTAAAACATTCCCTAAACCCGACGTAAACTAGTAAAAATGCTCAAATTACACCAGAAAACCTTTTTCTGACAGGCGAGTTGTAATAATACATTATTGACAGTTTTATTTTCACGTTGTATTTTTCGGTTTTAGCTTGCTTCCCACAAAATTACTCTTTTTAATGGTATATATTCTGAAGAAAAATATTTGAAATTTGACTTTGAAAAATCTATGATCAAAATAACTTAAATTTCTAGAGTCTGAATCTTAGCATGCCATGAAATAAGCATTTTGGATAGATTGCGAGGAAAAGAGCAATTTATAAAAACGCTGAAATTTATAGCTTCAATTATGCATATCGACATTTCATGTAGTTCTTGCTGAAAGCTGTGAAATTTAAATATCTCTAAATTATTGGAGATAGTGTGGTAGTTGTTTGTGATAAAATGATATTTAATGAAATTTGCTAAAAATTATAGCATTGAGAAGCATTAATTTTAGTCCTATAACCAGCTCCCAATATTGGTGTAATGGTTATAATATTGATTGTATATTAAGGTAATAAAAGATCGATAGCGGTATTAAAATTGGGTTTATTAGGATATAAAATCGATTGTAGAAAATGTGGGGTTGTATTACAAATCAATTACAGAATATGCCATTATTTCATGAGATCATCTAATAAGGGATCCGCTACAATCAGTCTTAAATGCAATTACTGTATAAGTTCGAAATTGCATGTCATCATCAAAAATTTAGCATGCAATGACTTATCTAAGGAAGAGAGAGGATATTGATATTGCACATAAGTCTACTGCAATTTTCCGCAAAGCTAAAAATAAATGATCTTTGAATTTAAAATACGGTTAGACAACGTGATTGCTAGCAAGAACAGTTACAAACCCATGTCTCATCGCTTATAATCAAGGTGGTTAGAGGTGCGATTTTACCGAAATGTGACAGATCACCCGTGGCCAATCACAAAGTCTAACTGTGGCCTAATCTAAACTAAATAAATGTATACAGCTTTTAACAAGGCATATATTGAGTAGCATGACACTAAATCCCGGAATTTCTTGATACCTAATTTTTCCAACAATAACTCAATTTTTTAACTGTAATTCAATTACTCAATTTTTTTCCAATACACCGATATTTGCGAGATAGAACATTTGAATGAAAGCTGTTTGCTATTTCTGTGAGAACTTGGAAGTTACTTCCCAATTTATAGAAAATTAAATTGATGAATGTGCATCAATTGAATAACTGAAGAAGAGTAACTTTCGCTTATTACTTGCAACTTCAAAAGACTGATAAATGTAATTGACAAACTTTCAGAAGGACTGGGCGACATTTAGTACTGGAAGATGATGTTGGAACTGTTGTGGCAAGTATTGTGTTAAGTTGCATGACGTTAATGATAAATCACGACTTCAATGCGCTTCGGATAATTGCATTTGTCCAAAAATCAGAATGTTTTGAAAATTTCACATTCCATCTCCTGAAGGCTTAGAGATATTTGTTCCATGGACTACTGTCTCATCAAAACGAAAGCTATTGTGTTGAACACCTTAAGTGGAATACATTTTGTATTTGGAATGCAGTTATTGATTAATATTTTCACTCAATTTTTAATCAACTTTAGCAACCTAATTACCCCCTCCCCCAAAATATTGCTGAGCCTCCATGCCACACAATCTTTCGAATGCAGATCCAATATTAATCTCAACATATTGCTATGAGTATTACCAATCCGAATAGCTTAACAAAATTGTAGTTTATGATTGCATTTCCCATACTTACGTAAACGTCTTAGTCTAAAACACATTTACATTATGAGGTAATTTCAGTTATTAGATAAATTTAAAAATATATATTCCTATTCATATCACTTTCGTTATGCTCAACGTAAAGTGCATCAATTAATCGACATACCAAAAAGAAATATTTTTATCTTTAAAAACAAAATTTTACATGTATTAGCACTTACCTTAGCATTTTCTCTTCGCATTGTTGATACTCTGTAGGAGATGCATCAAAGTAAACTTCATCTTCAGCAACTGCTTCTGTATGTTCATCAAAAAGTTTCTTATACATATTTTGAATGGTTCTTGCGATCAATGGAGTAGGTCTTAGTAGCTCTTTGGCTCGTATTACTTCAGTAATGAATTCTTTTTCAGGGTTGTGATTTCTACGATACTAAAAATATTCATGAGTTGATGATATTGTATTCCTGAAAAAAATTGGATTAATAATAATAATTCTTTGAATTAAAGTTATCTTCATTGTTTTGTGATATTTGAAGCAACAATTCAAATAGAATAGCGTACATTTGTGATACATTTTCTAAAACGACTATCTTTCAAAAACAATTTGTTTTTTACAGCTTAAATATTCATTCAAACAAAGTTTTTTGAGAGAGAGAGAGAAAATTTTTACAACTCGCAACCCTTGGGTTGAATAATAGTGTAAAGGGGTAAAAACAGATACAATACAATATAAATGCATGAAAAAGTTTAGTTATAATTCATTATGAAGGAACGTTGGATTTCGGCATATGCGAATGATTTCTTCTTTCGCGCTGTTCTCGAGAGAACTTCGAAGCATCTTGGTGACATAGAACCACTGAGGAGTTTGACACGTTGTCGACGTCCAGATAAAAAAAATTAACCAATTTATCGTGTACTTGTTCACGCCTCGCAACTTTAGTCTATCAATGAGTAGAGGATGACTGATTAGGTCAAAAGCTTTAGTGAAATCAAATAAAAAGACGCGAATGTACGACCCTTGTTGCTCTAGGACATCTATCCATTTGTGCGTTATATCCAGAAGTGCTAAGGTAGTTGATCGTTTGGAAACAACTCCAAATTGAAGTGGACCTAAATTTTTGGAAATTTTTTCCTATAAGTTCCCTTTCAAGAATTACACTTTCGGCAGTTTTTGACACTGAATGGGTAAGCGCAATTGGTCGTACATCAGAGATTGGTGACTTTATTGGGCTAACCTTCGGCAAGCAGGAAATATTCGCACTAGTAAATGGAGAAGCATCGCATGAGATGAAGGATGAATTGAGCAGCCAAGTTATTGGAAGGGCCTGTTCACAGCTGTATTCTCGCAGTATCCAGTTCGGAATCTCATTGCCAAGATGGTCTGGACCAGATGACTTTTTCACGTCGAGAGAATTTAACAGTTCGTATATCTCATATTCCGAAGTTTGTAACGGGGGATCACCTGTTTGCTAAATAGTAACAAAGTCTATGTCAGATAATGTATAATCAGCTGATATTTCAGTGAGTTTCGTATTAATGAGGTTGGCCAGCTGTTCCTCGTCTAATTCAGCAAGGCATCCATCTACAGGTAGAGTTCTTGGATTTCCAGTTGGGTGTAGTCCACATAAATTCTTAACTTTCTTCCACCATGTATCGGGTTTCAATTTCTTAAGCTCATCAATTTTGTTCTTAAAAAAAATCTTCCGCGATTCCTCAATGTGGCGTTTAACATTACTTCTCAGGGTCTTAAATAAGCGGAAATTCCCGGAAATGCGAGCTTTTTGGCGTTTCTTTATAAGCTTGAGAGTGTACGGCGTTACCCATGGTTTATGATTCGGAAAGACTTTCTTCTTTTTGTATGGAAAGCATAAGGCAATATTATTGTTAATGGTTCGTGCAAATTATTCCCATTTGTCACGAAAGGGCTGTCTATTATCGAAACATGGTGACCAATCAGTTGCGCAAATGATTCTACCAAACAAACAACGATTTGCAGCAGACTTTGTTGTATTGTGATCACTTTACCTGTGGGTCTCACGTATTGCCTCGAATTCTTATACATCTCGACAGATCAGGTAATCCAGATGATTGCGTCTTAGCATTTCGTCCGTCGATCATGTTTTCCAATGGCTTAACATGTTTAATTAAAGCAGAGTCCAGGGTTTCGGAAGATTTCGACAAATCTTTTATTTCTGTAAACAGTTTTTAGTTTGTTTTTAGTGAATCCTAACGGCTAATGTCCACCAGGGCAACTTCTTTTGCTCCACTGCTTACACAATTGTTGCAGATAAGCATGATATTTGTAATTATTGGCTTTAGCATCGTAGTGCGTTCACATCGAACTCGCCGGTGCATCTTTGATTCCAATGTAGTTTTACTCCGCACGTTACACATAAGAAGATGTCACATTTAGCATTTATAGCATCGTTGCATGAATTGCATACAGAATTATATTGTGCTTGCATTGATTACCCGAGAACAGCAAACAACCGACCGCTCAACTCAATGATTTTTATACCTATTTAAAAAGTGTAGATGAACACATGTACAAATATAAAATATTGATTTGTTTATATCGATTTCTCATGTAAAAATTTAAGTTCAAAATCTCTTTCACAGAAGAAGAGTTACATTAGTACACGAAACCCCCTACTCACTGTATTTAAATTTGCTTGATCAGTTTGAAATTCAAATCTTGTGAAAATGTGAAATTACAAAATTTTAAAATTTTGAAGGCTACAGATGTCGAAAGATGTTATTCATAAATTGATAACCTGATTTCCCATTGTGAAGAAGTGTTCAATGTTGATGGTTCCTACATTATTCCACGTCACGTTTACACCAACGTTTATTAAAATGTTTTTCAATTTACATAAATATTGTCGTTGCAACGTGTGTTTGCACTTTAGGTTTAAAAAATCGAAAACAAATTGTTCTTAAAGGCGAAGGTAAAATAAAAATTTATGATAAAAAATATGACCTTTTACATAATTTTGGATTTGAAGCTATCATGTAAGTTGTATTTGCTAAGTTAAGATGAAAGAGAATAAAAAGGACACCTTGAACAATATCCCCACTTTGCCGGTAAAATATCAAAAAAGACTTTTATCCTAATATATTTACTTTACTTGGAAAATTTGATTGCTCAACCTGTAATATAATCATCAGCAGAACGATTACACGGTGTGCATGGATATTCGTTTCAATGAAATTTTTGTTTTTTTAAATCTTTATTCGAATTTGTTATTAGTTTTTCAAAAGTCCTGATATTTTTTTGCAATTGTCTTTTTTTTTAATCCAGCAATAATACCCAAAAATAACTCTTTTCGATTGCTCGAATTTGCAAAATTGACAAAAATAAATTTTGTTACATATGTGGCAAATAGACTATACTATATTGGAAAACCATGGGCTCCAGATCCAGACTATCTATATGGATTTTGTAAATAAACATTGCTTGGTTCGGTAAAAGGTGAAAAATGCAAAATGCCATTTGATATACTACGCGTTTGGCGAGATTCTTAAAATCACTTAACAGACTGCAATTTTTGTGTTACCGATGTATCATCTTACAAATGAGCTAGAAAAAAAGCTCGAACCAACTATTGGAGTCATCAATTGTACCTGTTCCTCATATCGATTCTGTGCCAATTCCTGTTTGGCCCAAAGATTTTATACCTTTAATTGACCCTGTTGACACTGATGAAACTGAAGTAACTTCCTACACCAATTAAATATTCTAAAATATGTAATTTTGTTTGATTTCTTATAGACTTATACTAAAATGTACGATTTTACTCTTTTAAATTTCAATTAACATCATTGTACATTACTTGTGGATTTATAAACCTGACAAGAAAAGTAATACTCTCCTGGCACACAAGTATTATTCTTTTTCGTGATGATAACATTTTGGTTTGATTACATATCTATTTGGTTCCTACAACACAAGTGAATGGATGGTTCTGTCGAAATAAAAATAAAAGATTTCCAATACCATTAGCGTATGTTCGAAATACCCCTGAAACATATGAAAATGTAGAATTAACATCTCAATGTACAATAAGCAACAACTATAAATCAGGACCTTAGGCCTGGTGGCTCTTAAGAGGGGGTTAAACCCATTGAGCAAATATCAACCCCTCCAGTAATTGTCTGAATTTCGCTACCAAATAGTGTTGGGTGTGAATTTTAACATCATTTCAACGTAAATACAAGCACCTCCTCAATTTAAAACCTTCACTTTCACAAAAGTAACCTATGAATGTAATCATAGTTATTAAACTTGTTGTAAATTTGCGCATAAATTAACCTTAAACTGCTTAGGACTTTCTAAGTCTTACCTGCAAATATTTTAAGAGCTCTTGTCTCAAGAAATAATAATATCTCCAAAATCGGAATGCACAATGTAAATGAGAAGTGTCCGATCTATCATTTCCGTCAAAATAATGATCTTAGTCGTGTTGTTGTGCAGAGTCTCTGTTCATAACCTCTAACTTTCCTCATGACAAGTTTCCAAGTTTTTTGATCGTCTATCTACATAGAAAGACATTTTTATAGTAGTTGTTGCTGATATGATATACCGGTATTTCGACCGATTATAGGTAATTATTTTAAATAAGGTGCTTATATTTTAATGTTTTACTTAGAGAGCCATGGAAATCATATAAAAATGATGCTATTGATACAAAAATTTATTCACCTCTGAAGTAGACTATTACGAGCTTTGCAACATCACTTCAATCCATTAACTGGTAAAAATTTTTTACTGACAGCTATCACTTTACAGATCCATGGGATACATTCTCTTTTTTCATGAAAAATAGAATTAACAGCTTCTTCTCTTTTAAGTCAGTTTAGTCATTTCCAAATGATAAATCCTTGATTTCACAGGAGCTCAAACCCATGATGAAAATCAAACAGAAAACCCTTCGCAAAAAAATATGCAATTATTTCGATCCGTACGAAACAAAATAAATCGTCTCATCTTATCCTCACGAAAAAACTATTCCGCGAAATGCTTAGAAAACATCAAATATAGCAACCCTCCCAAAAAAGTGGTTTGCACTTAAGAAACTCTCCGGACTTTCCTCCAAAAAATAAACTAACATTGAACGAGGATTTAAAGAATCTTTCAACTTGTGACTTATCCGAAGATATTAAGCACCAAATTTACTTCTTCTGTAGAAGTTTTAGCTACCTTAGGCCTCAAGACGCCCCTTTAGATACTGGTTCTTTTAATATTCAGACTGATGAATTTTCAATCTTTTTAATGTTGGAGAAACTCTCGGCTCAACGCATTTAACTACCTGATGTCACTCTGTCGTCTTGGATGTTTATGAGGGCTGGAGTACTCTAAGGCACAAAATTAGGGCCATGGCTATACATTTTGTTCGTGAATAGTTTGCTAGCTAATTTTGCAAATCACGTTAAATTCATGGATGATACTACGGCTTAGCGCTCCTACAACGAAACAGCAATGATTACGACCCAATTATAATCAAACAAATATTTGTTTGGTGCGATACCCATGAATATATTTGAAAAGTCGATAAAACAAAAGAACTTACGATATCTTTTTTAAGAGACTTTGAACCTCCACCACAGTGTTACGCAAATAACAGTCTTATTAAACGCGTTACTACAGCCAGACTCCTTGGAGTTGAAATTCAGAGCGACCTGAAGTGAAACAAACATATCAAAATCATTACAGCAAAAGAAGACTTCGCTTTATTCATGTACAGAAACGTGGTGGTACTCCAGTTAAAGATATTAGCACACTATACCCGTCCATTATTCGTTCAGTCCAGGAATATTGCGCCCCTCTATGGCATTTTTCAGTTGTCAAAGCCAAAGTAATAAAAATTATTTTCAGTGGTGCTATTATTTAGTGCTGGATCCGGTCCGGTTAATCCGATAAGGTTAAAACCGGTTCGGTCCGATTAAAGCCGGTTAATCTGCAGGAGCCAGTTGTTCAAGTTAAAATCCGGTTAAGTAATCTTCAAAATTTATTGATTACAATGATTGCGGTATTAGAAAACAATAGAAATTGTGAAAAAGGGTGCCAAAATTCCTATTGTAATTCTAGTCCTACTCTAGACTTTCACCTTTCAAATTCTATAATTGCAATAATTCGTGTACCATTTAAAAAAATATCACATTTGTGGGAAAAGGTACATCAATTCCAACACGCTTAAATTCGGCTTGATGTTGCTATATAGACTAGATTTCAATGTATTCATAAAGTTCAAATTTTATTATTTAATTCTTATTTATCAACACCATTTTGATAGACTACGATCTTTCTCAATAATGCCCTCTTCATAATGTGGATATAGGTATAATATAGCCTCTTAAGAGACAAGAAATATGCTGTAAAATTCCATAAAATTGAAAAATAGGTAAATGAAAAAAACATAATATTGACAATATGATTTGAACATCAGTTGGGTGTTAACACATAGAAATAGACCAATTTGATTTTGACATATAAGAATTAAATATAGATGGAGCATAGATGTATGTAACCAAGCAAGCGCTGATTTTTAAAGATCCGGTTAAAACTGGTTAAAATCCGGTTAAGTTAAGAAGCAATCCAGTCCGGTTAAAGTAGGTTGGGACGCACACTATTATTTATTATTTATTATAACAGTAACGTAGTCGCTATTATTTAACCACTAGGTTACGAGTGACAAATATAACTTTTTCTCTCTCTAATGTAAAACCATTTAAAAGAATAAATTTTTTTGACACACTGTGTTATTTAGCACTTTGAATTCTTTCATCACTTGAATGAGTTTTCAATCTGATGGATTATGAAATAAATGCGGAAATTAGAATTTGTTTTTCACATTCTATAGTCAAATGTATGTGTAATATGTTCTTTATCTTATCATTACAAAATATACTTGCTATGCGTTGCACAGCTTTACGCTTTCAAATTTTAAGTGAAATGGAT